>JAJOZX010000331.1:1365000-1572849 GCA_023014485.1 Bathynomus jamesi | reverse complement strand
GGTTGGACGTGCAGCCGTACGATTTTGCTCAAGTCAATGACTCTATGAGGGAACTGAGGGATAAGTCAGTCCTGCTGGTGAGAGGGATGGTGAGCACGTCGCATCAGCGCGATGAGTACAAGGAACTGCTACAGTTGGTTCTCATCTTCCTGGGAGAAGCAAAAGTGGGGATTTCCCTCTCAGAGCCCCTGGCGCTTACCATCACGCTCGATGGATGGCGATAGCCATCTACTCCTTGAAAGTAATTCTACTGAAGAAGCAGTTCAAGATGTCGAGTCACGAGTTGGAAGCTCTGACAGCCGTAGGTCTCTTCGTGTCCCTCGTCTACATCCGAGGTTGGACTCGTGCTGCAACCTCAAGCAAGGCTGCCGCAGTTGATCTGGAATTTCTGCGTGACGCGGAAGCCTTTGCCATGTCGGGATATTCGTGTGTTAACGCTGCGCAAGAAGCCATGTCTCGACACCTATGGTACATCTCTGAGACTCTTATTGCCATGGCGTTCTTCGACGCAGATGTGGCAGATGAAGAAAAGGCTCATATGGTCGTCCGAAAAAGGAACTCAAGCGACCCCAAGGGAAGAACGTCAGGAATCTTGCTCGAAACACCTGGCGGAGTTCGTGACAGGAAAGACGATGGCTTTCTTCCATGCATTCGACTTGGACACAGAATTCTTGAAAAAGCCAGTTGCCGAGTGGACTGAAGTAGAGGGCTTCAAGCAAGCAGCGGCAACTGTTAACAAAATCTCTGTCGTCAACGATCGGGCCGAAAGAGCCATCGCGCTCACCAAAGAGTTCAACTGTTCTCTGACGAAGAACGAAGAGCAGAAGCAGTATTTGCTCAAAACTGTGATGCAGCATAGGGCGAAATACCCGAATAAAACCAAAAAGGATTTCATGGACAAATGATTCGCAAGAAGTGGTTATGTTTTTTGTATCTTTGTGAAAATGTGTAGTGAAATGGTACTCGTTTGTTGAATAAAAATTCATTGACAGATTTTTGTTTAATTTTTTCTGTTTATGATCTGCCAGAGCATCAAACTGGGGACCCGTAAACTTTAAACTATTGAATTAATACTTCGGTTTATCAGTCTCCTCAGCAAATGGAACAAGGGGATCCATGTGGATTAAAATTTTTCCAAACTTTTAATTTATGAAACACCTTAATATATATATAATATATTATATATATATATATACTGTGTATATATGTATATACACATAGTGGTCTAAGGCTTACCAATTTGATGTGGCCAAGAAAGTAGGCTTACTATAATTTATGAATTAAATTGAAATGAATAATTATGGGTCATCAGCTTGGGCGTACAGCCCAAGCAAACATCATTTAATAAGGAGAGAGAAATTACTTTGTTGTTTTGTGTTTAATTAGGAAAATAAATCAATTATTTCCTTGTTCCATGCACGGTCTGTGTGTATCAAAAAAAACCTCAGGGAACCATTCTGAGTTCATTCCCATCTTGAAACGGACATGTTATGTGCCTTGAAAAGTGGACGCTCAATTCTGCCAGTTGAGGTTTAAGTTTTGGTTTTTGGCTAAAAATATAATAGTTACCCCTTTTCTTTGATGTATTCAATCTGACGTGAAGGCAGCGAGTCTTTTGCTTATATTGAGGTTCTAAATTTAGCTGGGCTAGGCTGCTTTAAACCCTAGATCCTGTCCCAAAACTGGATCCTATCTGCTTTGCAGATAGCTGGTGAGGGAAGCTATATTTTTGGGACCTCTTTGCGAGTGACCCGTTGCCCACGTCGGGCTAGCATCATGAAAAAGAAAAACTATTGTATTTGTCATTTACCGTTACTTATTCGGACTATAGTGGATTTAATTATCCTAGAAGAGTTCCTTGTTCCATGCACGGTCTGTGTGTATCATATATATATATATATATGATGAATAAAACCATGAGTGTTCCTGAGGATGTCATTAGACGAAAGCGCTTGAGCACCACTTTGTGTTTCTTTTCCCTTCGTGGTTTTATTCATCATAAATATTTTTCACGTGTCACTTTCGTGAAATAATTTTCATATATATATAATATATGTAATTTCCCAGAAGAGTTCCTTGTTCCATGCACGGTCTGTGTTTAACATATATATATATATATATATATATATATATATATATATATATATATATATATATATATATATTAGGGTGTCACTTATTTGTATGGTAAGAATTGAACCATCATGAAGTTTCGGTCTGACCCTCTAGAAATGTGACATTGCATGTAAAAACGCTGATTATGAAGTTTCATGAGAAAATATTAATATTTAGAGGTCTCTCAAGGCCATTAAATTTTGATGACGCGTCGTTACTTGTCCTAAATTGAAATGCGCTTCCTTTCTATAGGGTTGCCAGATGCTGCTAATTTTAGCATTTTGTGCTAATTTTAAAGAGTAGTTGCTATAAGAAATTAGCATTTTCAATGATGCTACAGAAAGTGCTATTTTTCATATTCATTGCTACAAAAACGCTAATTTTATATAAATCTTATTTAGTTTATATATCATTAGATTTTAACACAATGTGATAATTTATGCAATAATAAGTCAATGATAAGTCAATATTTCAATTCTATAAACATAAAAAAATATAATAAAAGGTTAATTATTGAAATGTTAAATGATGATTGTAACTATCTCTACCTTGTTTTTGCAAGCCCTCTTGTCAAAGAATTTGAAAGACTAAATACAGAGTTCCGAACTTCTGATGCTGATCATTTGAAACCTATACATAATATTGATTTTGGAATTAAATTTCTGTTTGAATTAGAAAAGTCATGTCTCGGCTTTGAATTTAAAGAAAATATAAAGCAAAGATGTCTTGCTTTTTTAACTGAATCAGTTAATCAGGTAACTAAAAGACTCCCTGAAAAATTTATGTATCATAAATCTATTAAGCTGTTTCATCCAGACTTAGTTCTCAGCCAGACAAAATCTGCTCTTTTAGTGATCTTAATATTTTTCTGTGATCCAGCAGATTATGATCTTAAACAAAAAATTGAAAATCAATACAGAGAAATTAGATTTGATGATTGGAAAGAGAGAGGCATTACTTTAGAAAATATGAATGATTTTTGGTTCACTGTTCTTAACTTTAAAAATGCTTCAGGAGAGTGTTGTTATAAAGAGCTGGCCATAGAAGTTTTGAGATCATTGAGTCTACCAATTTCCAATGCTTTTCTTGAAAGGATTTTCAGTCAGGTGACCATTATTAAGTCAAAACTAAGAAATAAAATGGGGCTAAAAATTTTGAATAGCATTCTACTCATAAGCAGAAAAAATTTTGTTGTAACAAAAAATATGCTTAATAAATTCAACTCAAAATCAATATACGTAAATAATGAAGCGGAAGAAGGTGAAAAAATTGATAACCTTCATGAAATATTAGAATGTTTAGAATAACATTAAGAATTTTCTTTTTGCACTAAGCAGTCTATTTGTTGCCCTCATTATTCTCATGTCTTATTGTTATTAAAGAACTGGCCTTGCATGAATATTCTTACATTTGCTTTTTTTTATACATTTGCTCAGTTTATATATAATATAAGTAAACTATATATATATATTGCTAAAAAAATGTTAATTTTTATCACAAAATTGCTACAAGGACCTGAAAAGATCTGGCCTTGCCTTTCTATGCCTCACCCCAGTATCATTTCAGTCGCCTTAATGGTAGGATGTGTTTGCATTAGCGTGTTATTTTAGTCTTTTAGTCCTCCCTGATATCAAAAATCGCATGGCCATATCTATGACTAGTGTTGATGAACAAGAAAACCCTCCAAAGCGTGAAATTGTTGACCTGGATACTGTGAAAAAAAAAGCTTGGAAAACTTTGTAACAAAAAACACAAAATCATTGTTCACGAAGCTCAACCTCCCAGATGAATTCTTGGAGAAAACTGCTGAGCAATGGGAAGAGGATACCCATTACCAGACTGCGAAAGACTGTAAAAACTCTAACTGGAACAAATGACTTCGCTGAACGTGGAGTTGCTCTCATCCAGAATTTTTCTGGATACCTAACCAAAGATGAAGAACAACTCAAGTTTCTTCTCCAGGTTGTTGAAGACCATCGTAAGCATTGGACATGGGGGACAAAAGCATACCTTCAGTGGAAATAATGATTAATCATAATAATTACGCTACTGTCTGATGTTAATGTATTTCATCTTAATATTATGATAACGTCTTGTGCACTTCCTGCTAATGTAGGAACATAATAAATTGTTTAAAGACATTTGGAAATTGTTTATATTCACACTTTCTGAGAATCTCGTATCCAATACTTCGAAGCCGTTGAGCGACCTCTAAATATTAAAATATCTCAATAAAACTTTGTACACAGTGTTTTTACATCATATGGCATACTTTGATGGGGTCAGAACACGGAAACTTAAACGTTGAAAAATAAGTGACACCCTAATACAGTATATATATATATATATATATATATATATATATATATACAGGGTGTTTGAAAACTTTCTGTACAAATTGTAATGGGGGATAGGCAACACCAAGACAAACCCTTTTCGGCTATATTGGTGGAGCTGGTACATAAATGAATGAAAACAAGTGTACACGGCATGTTTATTTAAAGAAGGTGCTGAAAGTTGCGACCGGTAGCATCAATGCATGCCCGACAGCGTCGAAGCATTGACCAACGTACACGTCGAAAGATTCCCGGCATTTCGGGAACAGTTCCAGCGGCGACAGCGATTCTTGCTACGAGGTCTTCTTCTGAGTAAATGGGAGTCTCGTACACGAGGTTCTTCATGTGTCCCCACAGGAAGAAATCGAGGCATGTTAAATCGGGCGATCTCGGTGGCCAGGCTACGGGCCCACCCCGGCCTATCTATCGGTTCCCAAAAGTGGCGTTCAGATAATCCCGCACATCGTTGCTGGAGTGTGGTGGGGCCCCGTCGTGTTGAAACCACATTCGTCTACGAATAGCCACGGGAACATCTTCCAGCAGTTCCGGCAACGTTTCTTCAAGAAATATCCGATAAACCCGCCCGTCGAGTCGGGCAGGCAGCAGGTACGGCCCAATCAACTTGCCATGGACGATACCCGCCCAAACATTGACGGCGAACCGTTCTTGATGAGCATGCACCCGTGTAGCATGTGGATTTACGTGCGCCCACACGTGAGAATTGTGCATGTTAAACACACCCTCACGTGTGAAACAGGCCTCATCTGAGAACAGCACATAAGCCGGAAAATTAGGCTGCACCGCTGTCTGCTGCAGAAACCAGTGTGCGAATTCCACACGAAGAGGGTAATCCCGAGGTTGTAATGCCTGGACTCTCTGACGATGAAACGGATGTAACTGCTGCTCGTGCAACACTCTCCAGACCAGGTCGTGGTTCACACCGAGGAAACGTGCAACACCTCGCGTGCTTGCGCTTGGATTGTCCTCAAATCGCCGTAGGATTTCTTCTTCCATGTCAGGAGTGCGCACGTTTCTCTCCCGACCAGTGTGATGCATGTTTGCATGGAATGTTCCAGTTTCTCGCAGTCGCCGATGCAAATGCGCAAACGTTTGGTGGTTTGGCACACGTCTGTTTGGGAAGCGCTGTCGGTACAACCTCACAGAAGCTCTTCCGTTTCCATTGGCAGCCCCATACACCATATGCATGTCAGCCATCTCAGCAGTCGTGAAGCGCTCCATGTTACGCGTACTACGTCTGATTCAAGAATGCCCGCGGCAAGCGCGAGTCTAGCCCACTTCACCTTTTAGCCAATTGCAGCGGCGCCCTCTCGCGCCGAATGGTGACGTCAGCGGACATACACTTATAGACGAAAAGGGTTTGTCTTGGTGTTGCCTATCCCCCATTACAATTTGTACAGAAAGTTTTCAAACACCCTGTATATATATATATATATATATATATATATATATATATATATATATATATATATATATATATATATATATATATTTAGGAGAAATCCAATGACAAGGAGAAATGTAAATGCCATGAAAAGTCTTCTTTATTGCGCAACGTTTCGAGCAATACGCTCATCTTCAGGCTGTTTAATAACAATGTGAAATTAAAATCAATATTGAATGAAAAACAAACAGAAATTTCTATAACCTATTCGTAAAGACAAATTTTAAAAGACTGAGAAAAGAGGGTTAAGTTCTAAGTTATACAGATTTACATATAAAAATTAAGAAGTTATTTTTAAATACATGTAGTAAATGTGAAATTAATACACTGGAAAAATTACCAATAGTACACTGGAACAATGGAGCTATCTACCTTACACAGCAGTATCCGAGGCCGACTAATTTGAGCAGAGGAAACGGGAACGAAGGATGGCGAGGGAGATAGGGGAAGGAGGGATTATAAGGAATTGGGGAAGGAGGAGGGATCATAGCAAATTGAGAGGGACGGACGATGAGTCAACATTCAGACTAGGGGACAATGCTTTAATGAAAAGGGATTCTAAAATTCTTAGTGAGTTGGGACAAGTATTACAACCAAGAATTTTAAAATTGTCTAAAGTGACATCAATTTTGCATTTGATGCTATGTTCACGAATGCTGGAGGCTTCCTTAGTTTTTAAAATTTTACCTGTTCGGCCACTTATTCCCATATGCGAATAAAATCTAGCCCTGAGAGAGCGAACAGTGCTGCCGATGTAATTCCCAAGGAGACACCTGGGGCAGGTAAATAAATATACAACACCGCTACGCAACGAGTCAGGGGTTCGATCCTTCGCTGAGAAAAAGCTACCTAAAGACGTTTTATTAATAAATATGATGCGGAAATCAGTATGATAAAAAAATTTCCTTAACAATTTTGTAAATTTAAGCTTAAATTCCTTATTCAAGGGACCCATTTCAGGTACCAAGAAATATTTTATATCCTTCGGCACTGTAATACATGGAAGTTGAGGGCTATAAACATTATTTAAGAAGGATCTAATTAGTTTGTCTACATATTGAACAGGAAAACTATTATTAGTAAAGTATGATCTTAGATTATTAAATTCATCATTAAGTAAGGTAAAATTAGAGGTCAAATTATATCCTCTGAACAGGAGAGTTTTAATACAAGACATCTTATAGTTGAAATCAGTAAAACTAAAAAAATTCATGCCCAAACCAGTGAAAGTGGGTTTCCTATAAACTGATGTAGTAATAGAATCACCGTTTTTCGAAATTAAAAGATCTAAGAAGGGGAGGGAGCCATTTTGCTCAGTTTCCATTGTATACGTTATATTGGGGTGCAAAGAATTTAGGAAGTTAAAGAATTGTTGCGCTTGTACCGCATTATCAAAGACTGCTATCGAATCATCAACGAAGCGTCGATAGAAAATTGGCTTGAGATGAGTGGGAGATTGTCTAAAAATTACACTTTCTAAATGAGTCATAAAAAAGTCAGCTGCTAACGGTCCGACTGGTGATCCCATCCCTACCCCATCAATTTGTTGGTAAACTTATTGTTGAAAGTGAAATAGCATTGTTTGAAGACCAATTCTAAAAGTTCCTTCAAATGAGACAATGAAAAACCATGAAAATTATCAACTGAGCTAAAAACCCTATCTAAAATAATGGCAATAGTTTCAGATACAGGTACATTTGTGAAAAGTGACTTTACATCAAAACTGACAAAAACTTTTTTGAATCGAAGTTTTTACCCAGGAGTTCTTTTTGGAATTCAAACGAGTTATTTATAGTGTAAACATTTTTCGCAAAGGGGGACAGGAGACGAACAACAAATTTTGCCAATTGAAAGGTGGGTAAGTTATACGAAGCTAAAATAGGACGGAGAGGTGTTCCAGCTTTATGACTCTGAATTTTATCAATCGTCCCTGGAATATTTATTAAATAATGAAATTAATTATAAAATCAAAATATCAGATTCGCATAACAAGTCTCTTGGGCATTATATAACTACTCTTAAAAATACCGTGTCGTTGTTGGACTATTTATTAATAATTTCTCTTGTACAACGTGAACTAGAAAAATTTCACTCTACCATCTTGGAAACACATGAACGTAAGTTAAAGGCTTTGGGAATGAATTCACCAAATTTTTTCAATTCAGAGAAGGTAATTTCGAATCTTTCTAGTTACACACTCTCCCTCGGGAAAAGTTTTTACTGTCACTTGGTTTGCAATTTAAGCTTCCGTTGTTTCAAATATATAAGCCCTCGTTTTTTCTTTACTTTGAAAAATTTTTCAATGGCTTGAAAAATGTTCCCCATGTGGGGGATTTCAATAATCTCAAATGTCAGTTCTCAAATTTAACTCAAGAATTTTTTCTTAAACTTAGAAATCTTAAATTTCAATCTTTCATATTTAGGAAGAGTGATTTGCAGTGTATTAAGAATTTGGCAAAGAACCAGGAGATTGTTGTGACTAGACCAGACAAGGGTAACGGAGTGGTTATTTTGAATAAATCGGACTACATAAACAAAACTAATGAAATCCTAAGTGATCTTACTAAATTCAAACAAATTCTAGAACCTGTAAATAAAGTCATTGTAAGGTTAGAAGACCAGGTTAATAGATTTCTGTCACGACTAAAGTCCTTAAAGATAATAAAAAATGATACTTACTCTCAGTTGTTCGCATCTGGTGCTAATCTTGCTCAATTATACTGTCTGCCTAAAATCCATAAAGCTGGAACACCTCTCCGTCCTATTTTAGCTTCGTATAACTTACCCACCTTTCAATTGGCAAAATTTGTTGTTCGTCCTGTCCCCCTTTGCGAAAAATGTTTACACTATAAATAACTCGTTTGAATTCCAAAAAGAACTCCTGGGTAAAAACTTCGATTCAAAAAAGTTTTTTGTCAGTTTTGATGTAAAGTCACTTTTCACAAATGTACCTGTATCTGAAACTATTGCCATTATTTTAGATAGGGTTTTTAGCTCAGTTGATAATTTTCATGGTTTTTCATTGTCTCATTTGAAGGAACTTTTAGAATGGTCTTCAAACAATGCTATTTCACTTTCAACAATAAGGTTTACCAACAAATTGAGGGGTAGGGATGGGATCACCAGTCGGACCGTTAGCAGCTGACTTTTTTATGACTCATTTAGAAAGTGTAATTTTTAGACAATCTCCCACTCATCTCAAGCCAATTTTCTATCGACGCTTCGTTGATGATTCGATAGCAGTCTTTGATAATGCGGTACAAGCGCAACAATTCTTTAACTTCCTAAATTCTTTGCACCCCAATATAACGTATACAATGGAAACTGAGCAAAATGGCTCCCTCCCCTTCTTAGATCTTTTAATTTCGAAAAACGGTGATTCTATTACTACATCAGTTTATAGGAAACCCACTTTCACTGGTTTGGGCATGAATTTTTTTAGTTTACTGATTTCAACTATAAGATGTCTTGTATTAAAACTCTCCTGTTCAGAGGATATAATTTGACCTCTAATTTTACCTTACTTAATGATGAATTTAATAATCTAAGATCATACTTTACTAATAATAGTTTTCCTGTTCAATATGTAGACAAACTAATTAGATCCTTCTTAAATAATGTTTATAGCCCTCAACTTCCATGTATTACAGTGCCGAAGGATATAAAATATTTCTTGGTACCTGAAATGGGTCCCTTGAATAAGGAATTTAAGCTTAAATTTACAAAATTGTTAAGGAAATTTTTTATCATACTGATTTCCGCATCATATTTATTAATAAAACGTCTTTAGGTAGCTTTTTCTCAGCGAAGGATCGAACCCCTGACTCGTTGCGTAGCGGTGTTGTATATTTATTTACCTGCCCCAGGTGTCTCCTTGGGAATTACATCGGCAGCACTGTTCGCTCTCTCAGGGCTAGATTTTATTCGCATATGGGAATAAGTGGCCGAACAGGTAAAATTTTAAAAACTAAGGAAGCCTCCAGCATTCGTGAAACTAGCATCAAATGCAAAATTGATGTCACTTTAGACAATTTTAAAATTCTTGGTTGTAATACTTGTCCCAACTCACTAACTAAGAATTTTAGAATCCCTTTTCATTAAAGCATTGTCCCCTAGTCTGAATGTTGACTCTCGTCCGTCCCTCTCAATTTGCTATGATCCCTCCTCCTTCCCCAATTCCTTATAATCCCTCCTTCCCCTATCTCACCTCGCAATCCTTTGTTTCCCGTTTCCTCCTGCTCAAATTAGTCGGCCTCGGATACTGCTGTGTAACGGTAGATAGCTCCATTGTTCCAGTGTACTATTGGTAATTTTTCCAGTGTATTATTTCACATTTACTACATGTATTTAAAATAACTTCTTAATTTTGATATGTAAATCTGTATAACTTAGAACTTAACCCTCTTTTCTCAGTCTTTTAAAATTTGTCTTTACGAATAGGTTATAGAAATTTCTGTTTGTTTTCATTCAATATTGATTTTAATTTCACATTGTTATTAAACAGCCTGAAGATGAGCGTATTGCTCGAAACGTTGCGCAATAAAGAAGACTTTTCATGGCATTTACATTTCTCCTTGTCATTGGATTTCTACTAAATATTAAATTGAAGCTCTGTTAGAAGCAACCCGCATAATTATAATATTCAAGGTATGGACAAGATGGCCTCAGGGCTTATCGCCATGTTTGGAAGACTTCACGAAAGTTTCTCAAGTCCAAAACTGGACTGTTATTTTCTTGAAATGTGTCGGACTTGCAGGATTTTCCCGAAATTTGTTTACTTCAAACTCTACGTGATAATCTATATGACTCTGAATTTTATCAATCGTCCCTGGAATATTTATTAAATAATGAATTAATTATAAAATCAAAATATCAGATTCGCATAACAAGTTCTCTTGGGCATTATATAACTACTCTTAAAAATACCTTGTCGTTGTTGGACTATTTTAATAATTTCTCTTGTACAACGTGAACTAGAAAAATTTCACTCTACCATCTTGGAAACACATGAACGTAAGTTAAAGGCTTTGGAATGAATTCACCAAATTTTTTCAATTCAGAGAAGGTATTTCGAATCTTTCTAGTTACAACACTCTCCCCTCGGGAAAAGTTTTTACTGTCACTTGGTTTGCAATTTAAGCTTCCGTTGTTCAAATATATAAGCCCTCGTTTTTCTTTACTTTGAAAAATTTTTCAATGGCTTGAAAAATTTCCCCATGTGGGGGATTCAATAATCTCAAATGTCAGTTCTCAAATTTAACTCAAGATTTTTCTTAAACTTAGAAATCTTAAATTTCAATCTTCATATTTAGGAAGAGTGATTTGCAGTGTATTAAGAATTTGGCAAAGAACAGGAGATTGTTGTGACTAGACCAGACAAGGGTAACGGAGTGGTGATTTTGAATAAATCGGACTACATAAACAAAACTAATGAAATCCTAAGTGATCTTACTAAATTCAAACAAATTCTAGAACCTGTAATAAGTCATTGTAAGGTTAGAAGACCAGGTTAATAGATTTCTGTCACGACTAAAGTCCTTAAGATAATAAAAAATGATACTTACTCTCAGTTTTCGCATCTGGTGCTAATCTTGCTCAATTATACTGTCTGCCTAAAATCCATAAAGCTGGAACACCTCTCCGTCCTATTTTAGCTTCGTATAACTTACCCACCTTTCAATTGGCAAAATTTGTTGTTCGTCTCTGTCCCCCTTTGCGAAAAATGTTACACTATAAATAACTCGTTTGAATTCCAAAAAGAACTCCTGGGTAAAAACTTCGATCAAAAAGTTTTTTGTCAGTTTTGATGTAAAGTCACTTTTTCACAAATGTACCTGTATCTGAAACTATTGCCATTATTTTAGATAGGGTTTTAGCTCAGTTGATAATTTTCATGGTTTTTCATTGTCTCATTTGAAGGAACTTTAGAATTGGTCTTCAAACAATGCTATTTCACTTTCAACAATAGGTTTACCAACAAATTGATGGGGTAGGATGGATCACCAGTCGGACCGTTAGCAGCTGACTTTTTTATGACTCATGTAGAAAGTGTAATTTTTAGACAATCTCCCACTCATCTCAAGCCAATTTTCTATCGACGCTTCGTTGAGTTCGATAGCAGTCTTTGATAAGTGTACAAGCGCAACAATTCTTTAACTTCCTAAATTCTTTGCACCCCAAATATAACGTATATACAAGGAAACTGAGCAAAATGGCTCCCTCCCCTTCTTAGATCTTTTAATTTCGAAAAACGGTGATTCTATTACTACATCAGTTTATAGGAAACCCAATTTCACTGGTTTGGGCATGAATTTTTTAGTTTTACTGATTTCAACTATAAGATGTCTTGTATTAAAACTCTCCTGTTCGAGGATATAATTGACCTCTATTTTTACCTTACTTAATGATGAATTTAATAATCTAAGATCATACTTTACTAATAATAGTTTTCCTGTTCAATATGTAGACAAACTAATTAGATCCTTCTTAAATAATGTTTATAGCCCTCAAACTTCCATGTATTACAGTGCGAAGGATATAAAATATTTCTTGGTACCTGAAATGGGTCCCTTGAATAAGGATATTTAAGCTTAAATTTACAAAATTGTTAAGGAAATTTTTTTATCATACTGATTTCCGCATCATATTTATTAAAAACGTCTTTAGGTAGCTTTTTCTCAGCGAAGGATCGAACCCCTGACTCGTTGCGTAGCGGTGTTGTATATTTATTTACCTGCCCCAGGTGTCTCCTTGGGAATTACATCGGCAGCACTGTTCGCTCTCTCAGGGCTAGATTTTATTCGCATATGGGAATAAGTGGCCGAACAGGTAAAATTTTAAAAACTAAGGAAGCCTCCAGCATTCGTGAACATAGCATCAAATGCAAAATTGATGTCACTTTAGACAATTTTAAATTCTTGGTTGTAATACTTGTCCCAACTCACTAAGAATTTTAGAATCCCTTTTCATTAAAGCATTGTCCCTAGTCTGAATGTTGACTCATCGTCCGTCCCTCTCAATTTGCTATGATCCCTCCTCCTTCCCCAATTCCTTATAATCCCTCCTTCCCTATCTCCCTCGCCATCCTTTGTTCCCGTTTCCTCTGCTCAAATTAGTCGGCCTCGGATACTGCTGTGTAAGGTAGATAGCTCCATTGTTCCAGTGTACTATTGGTAATTTTTCCAGTGTATTAATTTCACATTTACTACATGTATTTAAAAATAACTTCTTAATTTTGATATGTAAATCTGTATAACTTAACTTAACCCTCTTTTCTCAGTCTTTTAAAATTTGTTCTTTACGAATAGGTTATAGAAATTTCTGTTTGTTTTTCATTCAATATTGATTTTAATTTCACATTGTTATTAAACAGCCTGAAGATGAGCGTATTGCTCGAAACGTTGCGCAATAAAGAAGACTTTTCATGGCATTTACATTTCTCCTTGTCATTGGATTTCTACTAAATATTAAATTGAAGCTCTGTAGAAAGCAACCCGCATAAATATATATATTCAAGGTATGGACAAGATGGCCTCAGGGCTTATCGCCATGTTTGGAAGACTTCACGAAAGTTTCTCAAGTCAAAAACTGGACTGTTATTTTCTTGAAATGTGTCGGACTTGCAGATTTTCCCGAAATTGTTTACTTCAAACTCTACCGTGATAATCTATATGATCTGAATTTTATCAATCGTCCCTGGAATATTATTAAATAATGAAATTAATTATAAATCAAAATATCAGATTCGCATAACAAGTCTCTTGGGCATTATATAACTACTCTTAAAAATACCTTGTCGTTGTTGGACTATTTATTAATAATTTCTCTTGTACAACGTGAACTAGAAAAATTTCACTCTACCATCTTGGAAACACATGAACGTAAGTTAAAGGCTTTGGGAATGAATTCACCAAATTTTTTCAATTCAGAGAAGGTAATTTCGAATCTTTCTAGTTACACACTCTCCCCTCGGGAAAAGTTTTTACTGTCACTTGGTTTGCAATTTAAGCTTCCGTTGTTTCAAATATATAAGCCCTCGTTTTTTCTTTACTTTGAAAAATTTTTCAATGGCTTGAAAAATGTTCCCATGTGGGGGATTTCAATAATCTAAATGTCAGTTCTCAAATTTAACTCAAGAATTTTTTCTTAAACTTAGAAATCTTAAATTTCAATCTTTCATATTTAGGAAGAGTGATTTGCAGTGTATTAAGATTGGCAAAGAACCAGGAGATTGTTGTGACTAGACCAGACAAGGGTAACGGAGTGGTTTATTTGAATAAATCGGACTACATAAACAAAACTAATGAAATCCTAAGTGATCTTACTAAATTCAAACAAATTCTAGAACCTGTAAATAAAGTCATTGTAAGGTTAGAAGACCAGGTTAATAGATTTCTGTCACGACTAAAGTCCTTAAAGATAAAAAAAATGATACTTACTCTCAGTTGTTCGCATCTGGTGCTAATCTGCTCAATTATACTGTCTGCCTAAAATCCATAAAGCTGGAACACCTCTCCGTCCTATTTTAGCTTCGTATAACTTACCCACCTTTCAATTGGCAAAATTTGTTGTTCGTCTCCTGTCCCCTTTGCGAAAAATGTTTACACTATAAATAACTCGTTTGAATTCCAAAAGAACTCCTGGTAAAAACTTCGATTCAAAAATTTTTTTGTCAGTTTTGATGTAAAGTCACTTTTCACAAATGTACCTGTATCTGAAACTATTGCCATTATTTTAGATAGGGTTTTTAGCTCAGTTGATAATTTTCATGGTTTTTCATTGTCTCATTTGAAGGAATTTTAGAATTGGTCTTCAAACAATGCTATTTCACTTTCAACAATAAGGTTTACCAACAAATTGATGGGGTAGGGATGGGATCACCAGTCGGACCGTTAGCAGCTGATTTTTTATGACTCATGTAGAAAGTGTAATTTTTAGACAATCTCCCACTCATCTCAAGCCAATTTTCTATCGACGCTTCGTTGATGATTCGATAGCAGTCTTGATAATGCGGTACAAGCGCAACAATTCTTTAACTTCCTAAATTCTTTGCACCCCAATATAACGTATACAATGAAACTGAGCAAAATGGCTCCCTCCCCTTCTTAGATCTTTTAATTTCGAAAAACGGGTGATTCTATTACTACATCAGTTTATAGGAAACCCACTTTCACTGGTTTGGGCATGAATTTTTTTAGTTTTACTGATTTCAACTATAAGATGTCTTGTATTAAAACTCTCCTGTTCAGAGGATAAATTTGACCTCTAATTTTACCTTACTTAATGATGAATTTAATAATCTAAGATCATACTTTACTAATAATAGTTTTCCTGTTCAATATGTAGACAAACTAATTAGATCCTTCTTAAATAATGTTTATAGCCCTCAACTTCCATGTATTACAGTGCCGAAGGATATAAAATATTTCTTGGTACCTGAAATGGGTCCCTTGAATAAGGAATTTAAGCTTAAATTTACAAAATTGTTAAGGAAATTTTTTATCATACTGATTTCCGCATCATATTTATTAATAAAACGTCTTTAGGTAGCTTTTTCTCAGCGAAGGATCGAACCCCTGACTCGTTGCGTAGCGGTGTTGTATATTATTTACCTGCCCCAGGTGTCTCCTTGGGAATTACATCGGCAGCACTGTTCGCTCTCTCAGGGCTAGATTTTATTCGCATATGGGAATAAGTGGCCGAACAGGTAAAATTTTAAAAACTAAGGAAGCCTCCAGCATTCGTGAACATAGCATCAAATGCAAAATTGATGTCACTTTAGACAATTTTAAATTCTTGGTTGTAATACTTGTCCCAACTCACTAAGAATTTTAGAATCCCTTTTCATTAAAGCATTGTCCCCTAGTCTGAATGTTGACTCATCGTCCGTCCCTCTCAATTTGCTATGATCCCTCCTCCTTCCCCAATTCCTTATAATCCCTCCTTCCCCTATCTCCCTCGCCATCCTTTGTTCCCGTTTCCTCTGCTCAAATTAGTCGGCCTCGGATACTGCTGTGTAAGGTAGATAGCTCCATTGTTCCAGTGTACTATTGGTAATTTTTCCAGTGTATTCATTTCACATTTACTACATGTATTTAAAAATAACTTCTTAATTTTGATATGTAATCTGTATAACTTAGAACTTAACCCTCTTTTCTCAGTCTTTTAAAATTTGTCTTTACGAATAGGTTATAGAAATTTCTGTTTGTTTTTCATTCAATATTGATTTTAATTTCACATTGTTATTAAACAGCCTGAAGATGAGCGTATTGCTCGAAACGTTGCGCAATAAAGAAGACTTTTCATGGCATTTACATTTCTCCTTGTCATTGGATTTCTACTAAATATTAAATTGAAGCTCTGTAGAAGCAACCCGCATAATTATATATATTCAAGGTATGGACAAGATGGCCTCAGGGCTTATCGCCATGTTTGGAAGACTTCACGAAAGTTTCTCAAGTCAAACTGGACTGTTATTTTCTTGAAATGTGTCGGACTTGCAGGATTTTCCCGAAATTTGTTTACTTCAAACTCTACCGTGATAATCTATATGACTCTGAATTTTATCAATCGTCCCTGGAATATTTATTAAATAATGAAATTAATTATAAAATCAAAATATCAGATTCGCATAACAAGTCTCTTGGGCATTATATAACTACTCTTAAAAATACCTTGTCGTTGTTGGACTATTTATTAATAATTTCTCTTGTACAACGTGAACTAGAAAATTTCACTCTACCATCTTGGAAACACATGAACGTAAGTTAAAGGCTTTGGGAATGAATTCACCAAATTTTTCAATTCAGAGAAGGTAATTTCGAATCTTTCTAGTTACACACTCTCCCCTCGGGAAAAGTTTTTACTGTCACTTGGTTTGCAATTTAAGCTTCCGTTGTTTCAAATATATAAGCCCTCGTTTTTTCTTTACTTTGAAAAATTTTTCAATGGCTTGAAAAATGTTCCCCATGTGGGATTTCAATAACTCTCAAATGTCAGTTCTCAAATTTAACTCAAGAATTTTTTCTTAAACTTAGAAATCTTAAATTTCAATCTTTTATTTAGGAAGAGTGATTTGCAGTGTATTAAGAATTTGGCAAAGAACCAGGAGATTGTTGTGACTAGACCAGACAAGGGTAACGGAGTGGTTATTTTGAATAATCGGACTACATAAACAAAACTAATGAATCCTAAGTGATCTTACTAAATTCAAACAAATTCTAGAACCTGTAAATAAAGTCATTGTAGGTTAGAAGACCAGGTTAATAGATTTCTGTCACGACTAAAGTCCTTAAAGATAATAAAAAATGATACTTACTCTCAGTTTGTTCGCATCTGTGCTAATCTTGCTCAATATACTGTCTGCCTAAAATCCATAAAGCTGGAACACCTCTCCGTCCTATTTTAGCTTCGTATAACTTACCCACCTTTCAATTGGCAAAATTTGTTGTTCGTCTCCTGTCCCCCTTTGCGAAAAATGTTTACACTATAAATAACTCGTTTGAATTCCAAAAAGAACTCCTGGTAAAAACTTCGATTCAAAAAAGTTTTTTGTCAGTTTTGATGTAAAGTCATTTTTCACAAATGTACCTGTATCTGAAACTATTGCCATTATTTTAGATAGGGTTTTTAGCTCAGTTGATAATTTTCATGGTTTTTCATTGTCTCATTTGAAGGAACTTTTAGAATTGGTCTTCAAACAATGCTATTTCACTTTCAACAATAAGGTTTACCAACAAATTGATGGGGTAGGGATGGGATCACCAGTCGGACCGTTAGCAGCTGACTTTTTTATGACTCATGTAGAAAGTGTAATTTTTAGACAATCTCCCACTCATCTCAAGCCAATTTTCTATCGACGCTTCGTTGATGATTCGATAGCAGTCTTTGATAATGCGGTACAAGTGCAACAATTCTTTAACTTCCTAAATTCTTTGCACCCCAATATAACGTATACAATGGAAACTGAGCAAAATGGCTCCCTCCCCTTCTTAGATCTTTTAATTTCGAAAAACGGTGATTCTATTACTACATCAGTTTATAGGAAACCCACTTTCACTGGTTTGGGCATGAATTTTTTTAGTTTTACTGATTTCAACTATAAGATGTCTTGTATTAAAACTCTCCTGTTCAGAGGATATAATTTGACCTCTAATTTTACCTTACTTAATGATGAATTTAATAATCTAAGATCATACTTTACTAATAATAGTTTTCCTGTTCAATATGTAGACAAACTAATTAGATCCTTCTTAAATAATGTTTATAGCCCTCAACTTCCATGTATTACAGTGCCGAAGGATATAAAATATTTCTTGGTACCTGAAATGGGTCCCTTGAATAAGGAATTTAAGCTTAAATTTACAAAATTGTTAAGGAAATTTTTTTATCATACTGATTTCCGCATCATATTTATTAATAAAACGTCTTTAGGTAGCTTTTTCTCAGCGAAGGATCGAACCCCTGACTCGTTGCGTAGCGGTGTTGTATATTTATTTACCTGCCCCAGGTGTCTCCTTGGGAATTACATCGGCAGCACTGTTCGCTCTCTCAGGGCTAGATTTTATTCGCATATGGGAATAAGTGGCCGAACAGGTAAAATTTTAAAAACTAAGGAAGCCTCCAGCATTCGTGAACATAGCATCAAATGCAAAATTGATGTCACTTTAGACAATTTTAAAATTCTTGGTTGTAATACTTGTCCCAACTCACTAAGAATTTTAGAATCCCTTTTCATTAAAGCATTGTCCCCTAGTCTGAATGTTGACTCATCGTCCGTCCCTCTCAATTTGCTATGATCCCTCCTCCTTCCCCAATTCCTTATAATCCCTCCTTCCCCTATCTCCCTCGCCATCCTTTGTTCCCGTTTCCTCTGCTCAAATTAGTCGGCCTCGGATACTGCTGTGTAACGTAGATAGCTCCATTGTTCCAGTGTACTATTGGTAATTTTTCCAGTGTATTAATTTCACATTTACTACATGTATTTAAAAATAACTTCTTAATTTTGATATGTAAATCTGTATAACTTAGAACTTAACCCTCTTTTCTCAGTCTTTTAAAATTTGTCTTTACGAATAGGTTATAGAAATTTCTGTTTGTTTTTCATTCAATATTGATTTTAATTTCACATTGTTATTAAACAGCCTGAAGATGAGCGTATTGCTCGAAACGTTGCGCAATAAAGAAGACTTTTCATGGCATTTACATTTCTCCTTGTCATTGGATTTCTACTAAATATTAAATTGAAGCTCTGTAGAAGCAACCCGCATAATTATATATATTCAAGGTATGGACAAGATGGCCTCAGGGCTTATCGCCATGTTTGGAAGACTTCACGAAAGTTTCTCAAGTCAAAACTGGACTGTTATTTTCTTGAAATGTGTCGGACTTGCAGGATTTTCCCGAAATTTGTTTACTTCAAACTCTACCGTGATAATCTATATGACTCTGAATTTTATCAATCGTCCCTGGAATATTTATTAAATAATGAAATTAATTATAAAATCAAAATATCAGATTCGCATAACAAGTCTCTTGGGCATTATATAACTACTCTTAAAAATACCTTGTCGTTGTTGGACTATTTATTAATAATTTCTCTTGTACAACGTGAACTAGAAAAATTTCACTCTACCATCTTGGAAACACATGAACGTAAGTTAAAGGCTTTGGGAATGAATTCACCAAATTTTTTCAATTCAGAGAAGGTAATTTCGAATCTTTCTAGTTACACACTCTCCCCTCGGGAAAAGTTTTTACTGTCACTTGGTTTGCAATTTAAGCTTCCGTTGTTTCAAATATATAAGCCCTCGTTTTTTCTTTACTTTGAAAAATTTTTCAATGGCTTGAAAAATGTTCCCCATGTGGGGGATTTCAATAATCTCAAATGTCAGTTCTCAAATTTAACTCAAGAATTTTTTCTTAAACTTAGAAATCTTAAATTTCAATCTTTCATATTTAGGAAGAGTGATTTGCAGTGTATTAAGAATTTGGCAAAGAACCAGGAGATTGTTGTGACTAGACCAGACAAGGGTAACGGAGTGGTTATTTTGAATAAATCGGACTACATAAACAAAACTAATGAAATCCTAAGTGATCTTACTAAATTCAAACAAATTCTAGAACCTGTAAATAAAGTCATTGTAAGGTTAGAAGACCAGGTTAATAGATTTCTGTCACGACTAAAGTCCTTAAAGATAATAAAAAATGATACTTACTCTCAGTTGTTCGCATCTGGTGCTAATCTTGCTCAATTATACTGTCTGCCTAAAATCCATAAAGCTGGAACACCTCTCCGTCCTATTTTAGCTTCGTATAACTTACCCACCTTTCAATTGGCAAAATTTGTTGTTCGTCTCCTGTCCCCCTTTGCGAAAAATGTTTACACTATAAATAACTCGTTTGAATTCCAAAAAGAACTCCTGGGTAAAAACTTCGATTCAAAAAAGTTTTTTGTCAGTTTTGATGTAAAGTCATTTTTCACAAATGTACCTGTATCTGAAACTATTGCCATTATTTTAGATAGGGTTTTTAGCTCAGTTGATAATTTTCATGGTTTTTCATTGTCTCATTTGAAGGAACTTTTAGAATTGGTCTTCAAACAATGCTATTTCACTTTCAACAATAAGGTTTACCAACAAATTGATGGGGTAGGGATGGGATCACCAGTCGGACCGTTAGCAGCTGACTTTTTTATGACTCATGTAGAAAGTGTAATTTTTAGACAATCTCCCACTCATCTCAAGCCAATTTTCTATCGACGCTTCGTTGATGATTCGATAGCAGTCTTTGATAATGCTGTACAAGCGCAACAATTCTTTAACTTCCTAAATTCTTTGCACCCCAATATAACGTATACAATGGAAACTGAGCAAAATGGCTCCCTCCCCTTCTTAGATCTTTTAATTTCGAAAAACGGTGATTCTATTACTACATCAGTTTATAGGAAACCCACTTTCACTGGTTTGGGCATGAATTTTTTTAGTTTTACTGATTTCAACTATAAGATGTCTTGTATTAAAACTCTCCTGTTCAGAGGATATAATTTGACCTCTAATTTTACCTTACTTAATGATGAATTTAATAATCTAAGATCATACTTTACTAATAATAGTTTTCCTGTTCAATATGTAGACAAACTAATTAGATCCTTCTTAAATAATGTTTATAGCCCTCAACTTCCATGTATTACAGTGCCGAAGGATATAAAATATTTCTTGGTACCTGAAATGGGTCCCTTGAATAAGGAATTTAAGCTTAAATTTACAAAATTGTTAAGGAAATTTTTTTATCATACTGATTTCCGCATCATATTTATTAATAAAACGTCTTTAGGTAGCTTTTTCTCAGCGAAGGATCGAACCCCTGACTCGTTGCGTAGCGGTGTTGTATATTTATTTACCTGCCCCAGGTGTCTCCTTGGGAATTACATCGGCAGCACTGTTCGCTCTCTCAGGGCTAGATTTTATTCGCATATGGGAATAAGTGGCCGAACAGGTAAAATTTTAAAAACTAAGGAAGCCTCCAGCATTCGTGAACATAGCATCAAATGCAAAATTGATGTCACTTTAGACAATTTTAAAATTCTTGGTTGTAATACTTGTCCCAACTCACTAAGAATTTTAGAATCCCTTTTCATTAAAGCATTGTCCCCTAGTCTGAATGTTGACTCATCGTCCGTCCCTCTCAATTTGCTATGATCCCTCCTCCTTCCCCAATTCCTTATAATCCCTCCTTCCCCTATCTCCCTCGCCATCCTTTGTTCCCGTTTCCTCTGCTCAAATTAGTCGGCCTCGGATACTGCTGTGTAAGGTAGATAGCTCCATTGTTCCAGTGTACTATTGGTAATTTTTCCAGTGTATTAATTTCACATTTACTACATGTATTTAAAAATAACTTCTTAATTTTGATATGTAAATCTGTATAACTTAGAACTTAACCCTCTTTTCTCAGTCTTTTAAAATTTGTCTTTACGAATAGGTTATAGAAATTTCTGTTTGTTTTTCATTCAATATTGATTTTAATTTCACATTGTTATTAAACAGCCTGAAGATGAGCGTATTGCTCGAAACGTTGCGCAATAAAGAAGACTTTTCATGGCATTTACATTTCTCCTTGTCATTGGATTTCTACTAAATATTATATATATATATATATATATATATAAGCTGATCATGTTTGCTTTAGCACAGAGGTTTCCAATTGTTTTCTTACATCTGAGTCATCACGCAAGGAGTTGTTGTTGATTTGACCCAAATACTTAGCCCTAGAAAGGCAGCATGGCCTATTACAATAAAAGTACTCTTGTTTTTCGCGAAATTATGTTTTTTTTTATTGTACGCAAGTCAATTTTTATTATTGTTTAGTAAAATATATTGTGTAATTCAATCTATAAATGTGATTTTCATTATGAGGTCACCTATACCCGACACCAATTACTGTATGTGCAAACCCACACTAACCTTCTAGAAGTAATTTCTTGTACTTCCTCTTTTGGTTTACTTCTCATTTTGAAACTAATATCAACCAACTGATTAGGGTTTTTGGGCTCCCCAACTTTGGTTTTGTGACATTAAAGGGCTAATTTGCAGATTTTTAGAAGACAATCCAAGCATTTTACAGGACACCCAACGTTTTCACTTAATTGAAGCAATTAAACCATCAATATACACGTTAAATAGTAATTTTTCTACACATACACATGCACACACACACACACACACACACACACACATATATATATATATATATATATATATATATATATACACAGGGTGTCCCCAAAAAACTATATACTCTTTATAGCATCATATATTTTATAATTTAAAAAAAAATATATATATATTGTTATAGCAATTGCCAATGAAAGGTAAATTAGTAATCTAAATGATCAAAATGTTATAGCGAGTTGTTTGCATATAAAATTTAATTAACTACGCCAAGGGCTCAAAATGTTCTCCGGCGGCATGAATGCACTTTTGAATGCGTCAACTAAGCCTCGCCTTGTTTTATCAAAGGCCTTGTAATGACGAAGCCTATGGACCGAACGTAGTCTAGTCACTCACTAGCTTGCTTCGGACTTAGCCTACGCACTCATTCCACGATACAAACTCTACAGCATTCAACTTTATTCAGTTCAGCAAAAGAACCCATGTTGCGTAAACGTTTGACACTGGAGCAACGAAAAAGTGTTCTGAAATGGTATTGGAAATTTGAGAATGTGTCCGAGGTCCAGCGGCAATGGAACCGGGAATTTGGTACAAAGCCACCGACACGTCTCGCCATTACAAGCATCCGTGACAAGTTTGAGGCAGAGGGATCTGCTCAAGATATGCACAAGCGAAGATCTGGACGACGCAAATCAAGTGCGAGTGATGAAAACTCCTTTTTAGTGTTGCAAAAATTTAATCGATCAGCACAGAAATCGGTTAGGCAATGCGCCCGTGAGACCGGAATCAGCAAATCAGGTGTTCACCGGATTTTAAAGTCGGCAAAATGGAAAAGCTACATTCCAAGTCTGTTACACGCCATGACTGAAGATGACCCTGATCGCAGACTCGAATTTTGTGAATGGTTTCAGTCAATGGAAGCCGAAGACGTACAGTTTGCCAACAAAATCGTGTAGTCTGATGAAGCTACCTTCAAGCTGAATGGCACAGTAAATCGACACAACTGCAGGTACTGGTCATTTGATAATCCACACGTTTATGTGGATAAACATGTTAATTTACCAGGATTAACAGCATGGTGTGGTTTATCATCCAGGGGTTTGGTTGGACCATTTTTCTTTAATGGGACAGTTACCGGTGCCGCATATCTCGACATGCTGCGGACAGAAATTATACCTGCAGTTCGGAAGTTGTTTGGAAACGACGACTTTTACTTTCAACAAGATGGAGCCCCCCCTCATTATCATTGTGATGTCAGAAGGTGCCTCGATGAAACGTTGCCTAACCGTTGGATCGGACGAAGAGGAAGCGTTGAGTATCACCCACGTTCACCGGACTTGACTCCACTTGAATTTTACTTGTGGGGCTACCTGAAGGATGCAGTTTATGGTACAAGATCTGCAACACTCGAACACCTTAAGGATGCAATTAGGGAAAAGTGCGGGACCATCACAGCATCCACATTAGTCCATGTCTGCGAATCAGTTAGTCGACGCATTCAAAAGTGCATTCATGCCGCCGGAGAACATTTTGAGCACTTGGCGTAGTTAATTAAATTTGATATGCAAACAACTCGATATAACATTTTGATCACTTAGATTACTAAGTTACCTTTCATTGGCAATTGCTATAACAATATATTGTTTGGTTTTTTTTAAATTATAAAATATATGATGCTATAAAGAGTATATAGTTTTTTTGGGACACCCTGTATTAGTGGTGGACTGGATGTCAGTTTTTCAATATCTGCGGATGTGGATATTTAGTTAGTCTATCAATATAATATAGAATTATGAATATATGACGTAATTTTTCAAATTTCGTGATATTACTATTATGGCAAGCAATGCATAAGAATTAAAATTAATATTAATGTTTTCATTATGATAAAAATAATAACTTTCTCAAGAGTTTCAGCCACAGAAAATTCAACGAAACAAGTTTCATTCAATTTTCTGTGTTACCAGGTATTTATATTTTGAGGTTTATATATTTGTTTGTTCACTAATAATTAATACTTTACATGAAATGTGCATGACTGGGCCTTATAAGCTACTTTATAAGCTAATTTAATTGTAAATTGCATAATTTAGTAGAGCTAATATCCGCATAACATCCGCAGTTAGAAGTGCGGATGCGGATGTTAAAAATGATGCGGATATTCGCGTATGGGGGTGCGGATATCCGGTTCACCACTAATATATATATATATATAGTTAGTTAGTTAGCGTAATTAATATTGATTCCCGTAATTTTTTTCATGATTTACAGATAAAGGTATATTTTAAGGATTAATAAGTCAGTTATCACTGTGGGATTCTGTTTGAGAAATAGGCGTGCTCCTGAGTACTAGTCATAAGTTTTTCAAATATTTTCTTTACCAGAAGTGATGTTACAGGTTGAATGTCCTGCACTTAACCCAATAGTCTACTGTCTCCAACAACCTATTGGAAGCAATTTAAGTAACAGATAACCCATTTCCGTATTTAAAACTTGACTGATTGTCTGATTACTCAATTTATTTGATCTCTCATCTCTGACAATTTCTTCTCACCTTATTATTTCATTACAATCCCTAGTTAAACTATTTTGACTTAAACATAGACAGTGGTGAATTGCAACAATTAAAAAAAGAAGAGGTGTGGGAAGTTGGGTGTTGTTACTAAGGCCATCAACACTTTTAACAATATTACACAACCAGGCAAAGAAGATTCACAGTATGTAATTTTTAAATTGGATAAATTTAAGAGGGGTATAATATCCATTGATGAGAATATTTCAAAGTTAGTTGAACCTGAAATGGCTGATGAACAACTTACAGACCTTTACTCTGATAAGGATCATCAGATAATCTCAATTGAGCACTACATAAGGAGGCTACAGTCTCGTTTGAACGACTTAACACCAAATAAACCTATATCTGATTTTAATCAAAGTAGAGCTAACCCTCAACAAAATTTAAGTGGCAGGCCAAATTCCGAGTCACAAGAATTTAGGGCTAAGTTACCCATTTTGCTAGTACCAACATTTGATTGGGGCAGGGCACAATCCCCATCTTTCATTGAAAAAATTTGAGAATTCAATAGATAGTAAACCTTGTATTCCTCTTGTTGATAAACTTAGCTACTTAATTAGTTTCCTTAAAGGTCCAGCCTATAATATGATTGGATATTTACGAGCTGTGAGTGGTTCATATGAAGTAGCTATTGATCTCTTGAAACGTAATTACATTAATAAAGATGAGATTATATTTGATTTATCTCAACAAATTATTGTTTCCGCACTCGTAAAAGGTAACCATAGTGGTATGGAAAGATTTTATTCAAAATTAGAAGCTACTGTATTATGGGACAGCTGATTAGAAATGAGATAGATGTTAAAGCTTCATCTTGGTTCATAGAAGGCGCAGTTCTTAGGTGTCTCCCTTTGAGGATTAAAGATGTTATAGTTTAAAAGACGGGAGAAAATTATCCTAATCTTGAAGACCTCAGAAAACACTTTCTAACTATCCTAACTAATTTAAAATTGAGAAAGAGTTCAACACAAAATAAGACCCAGACTATGGATAAACCAAAGATGTCTCCAGTGACCAGCTAGCTACAGCCAAACAGACAAAACTTGATATTTGAACTCAAATATGTCCAACTATAACACACGAACACCTACATGAACTTTAATGTAACTGCCACCTCAACTTACACACCACATTGTAAATTTTGTGCAAGTGTTCAACACAGTAGTAGTGGGTGTGGCAAATATTCAGACTTTAACTCAAGATCTAAAAGATGTGAACAGTTGAACCTATGTAAAAAGTGTACTGGCCATGGACATTATAGAAAGACTGTAATTCTAGGTTAAATTCATTTGCAAGTTTTGTAAAAGTTCGACATGTCACATCAATGTGTGATTCACTGAAGTGTCCAGACAATAACACTCAAACTCAAAAGATACCTCCTCCAAACAAGGATAATCAAGAAAATGCCACTTTCATGGGGCATTCTGTTTATTCAAACAACGTAGCAAAAAACACTGAGGTTCTTTTACCAACTATTACTTTGAACTTAGTGAATGGTGAGGGTAGAACCACTCCAGCGAGCTGTCTTATAGACTCTTGTTCTCAACAAACATTTGTCTCACTAATTTAGTCAATAAATTGGGTTTGACACCAAACCCAAATGAACAAGAACTCAGTATTACATCCTTTTAGAGGATGACTCAAACAAAAATAGCTATAAGACAACTGACCTGGAATTACATGTAGGAAATGAACAAGAAGAAATTAAAACAGTTATTGTTCCAAAAGTAGGATAAAACAAAATGACTGTACCAAAACTAGAACAAACTATTAATCATTTGAGAATACAGTACAATATAGCTGATAGACATATCACAAACAACACAGTAGCTAACATTCAAATGTTAATGGGGCAGATTATAGTCACCTTATTCATAGGGGTATAGTGAAAATAGGCAATGGTATAGCTTATCAGACACCATCAGCGATAGCCCCTTGAGTGACATATCCAGATACAACCTAAACCTAAACCAGAATAGTTCATGAGTAACAAATACTGTGTGCCTGAATTCAGTCTTACATAACATCTGGAAGAACAGCAACACCTTGGATAATATTATAACAGCTGAGAACATTAATTCATCACTATCAAATGAAACTCTAGATGAGAAAATTCAAACTTTATGGCTGCTAGAATCTGTGGGCATACATAACACAAATCAAACTTCAGAAGCTCAGTTAATCGTAGAAAGATTTGAAGACACCATTCATTTCAAAGACAGTTATTTTGTGGAGTTACCTTGGAAAATAAATTGTCAAACTTTTAGAGATAATCTCAAAGTAGCTAAAGAAAATTTATATAAAGTAATGAAAAAGCTCAAACAAGATAACAGAATTCAAATGTACGGCGATGTCTTCAAAGAACAGTTACAGAAAGGCTTCATTGAAGAAGTAACAACTAACCCTTTTTAAAAGATGGTGTCATTATTTAACCCACAACAACAACAAAAAACTCAGAGTAGTTTATAACTGTAGCCTCAAAGACAGTGATAAACACAGTTTGAATGATTGCCTGATTGAGGGTTCTAATCTCGTTTCTGACTTTGTGAAGATCTTACTCAGGTTCAGTGCAGCTACATTTGTCTTACAAAGTAACAATTCAAAGGATCAAATTAGGTTCTTATGGTTCAGGGATCCATTTGATTTGAATAAAGGGCTGATAACCTATAGATTCAATGTTATGTTGTTTGGAGCCAAGTGCTCACTTAGCCTATTAGCATTGACAATTAGGCATCATTTGAACCAGTTTAATATCTCTTTAACACAAAACTTCCTTAAAGAACATTTTACGTAGATAATCTAATAGGCTCAACATCAACAAAATCTGATTTATCTGAAGTCTATGAAAACTCTCAAAACATCATGCAACAAGGTAACTTTGAACTTAGAGAGTGGATTTCAAATGATGAGGATTTAAACAAAAATATTTTAAAAGATAATAATGGTCTTACTGAACCATCAGACAGAGTTAAAACTTTAAATATGAACTGGTATTTCGACGTAGCTTCTAACAATCATGATTCAATCTGCAGTAAAAGTTTTAAACTTGATGAGGAAGCTAACACTAAAAGATAGATATTATCAGAGGCTTCCAAAATTTTTGATCCCATGGGTTTATTTCTGCCTTCAACAATATGATCAAAGATTCTCATCCCAGAATTTTGGAAGATAAGTGTTGGGTGGGAAGAGCCAATAACAACTGAAGATTAAAAATCTTGGAAGAAGTTAGCTACTGATTTAACAAAAGTGCAGAACATTAAAATACTAAGGTGGTGTGGTTTAGGGATAAACCCCAGAGACTTCATGTATTTGTTGATGCAAGCACACAGGCTTATGGGTGCTGTGAGTACCTTGTAAGTCCTACAGAAAGTCATCCAATTTATGCAAAGGGGAAAGTTGCACCTCTCAAACCTACCCGAAACATACCTCAATTGGAACTATTGTCAGCTGCGTTAGCTATCAAGATATTTCATTTCTTAAGGATGCTTACCATGATGTAAACATAAGTGTTATCCACAGCTGGCTCGACAGTCAGATTTGTCATGCCTTGGGACAGAATGTTAGAATTAATAGTAAGATTCCATATATATATATATATATATTTAGTAAGGAAAAAGGACGAGAAGGTGGTACATGTTTATTAGTCAGATGTTTCAGAAATTCAAATTCCATCATCAATGCTAAGAAGTAAAAAATAAAAAAGTGAACAAATATAGTAAAAGATTTTATACAATATATTTGTACAGTCCTATGATAATTTAAAGTTACAAAAATTACATAAAATGTAGAGGTAAGAACTATAGTCATTGAGGGTAGGTTTTGTACTAAGGATATATAGGGATTCGAGGATGGAGAGGTCGGTTGGTTGGTATGCTGAATTGATAATTTTGAAATTAGTGGGGAGCAGTGGGTGATTGTGGAGGTGTCAATGATCTCTTATTGATGATTTCGATGGTTTATTTAAAGGTTGTGATGTTTTGGTAGAAATGCCACGATGTTTGTCCACTCTTGTTAGATATTGGCGAATGGTGCTACCAATATACAGTAAATCGCTTTGCAGTGAGTACAGTTGAAACAGTAGATACTGGATGAGACACGGGCCTGGGTTTTTTTCCTTTATGGTTGAGATACGATCTTATGCTATTATTATTGGTGAATACAAATTGAAGGCTAATTTGAGGGTAAAGAGGGATGAGTAGGTGGCGAAGTTCTGATTGTATTTTGTAACTAATATTATCGTAGTAGGGAAAAGAAAAGTAATGTGTATTTTTTAACAGTGGGGACTTTAAGGGGGTTGATAAATGTTGTTGAGAAAATTTCTAGTTGGAGATTGTAGTAAATGTTTTGGGAAAGAGTTACTAATGCTGAAACTGTGAATGAGTTCTATTTCGTTGTGGAACGATAAGTAGGAGGAAAAAAGTTGATAAGCATGGTGGATTAAGATTTTAATGCTGTTAATTTTATATAGTAAGGGGATGTGGCTTAAGTAGTTTGTACCTAGGCCTGTATATGTAGGTTTTCGATATATTTAAATGCTGAATTTATGATTTTGTTTTGTTATTGTTATTTCTCAAAAGGGTAGGGTGTTGTGAGATTCGTCTTCTTTAGTGAACTTGATGGTTTGATGTTGGTAATTGAGATAGTTAAGAAAAAGAGGGCGTGGTTAGCATTGTGAAAGAGGAGAAAAGTGTCATCGACATCTTTTATCCAACGGCTAGTGAATCGGTTTGTTGGTAAAGTTGTTTATTGAAAAGAAGTAGGTGTCTGAAGCAGCAAGGGTTAGCAGTTTGGTAAATTCTTGTTTCGTTAGGTTGAGGTCTGTGTTCTGATTGTTGGAAAATAAATTGTTGATGCAGATGTCGACGGCTTCTTTAATTGGTACGTTGGTGTAGAGGGATACTGTGTCAAAGCTGTGCATATGTGGGTTGTTTGAATTGTTGAACGTCAATTCGTAGGAATTGGGACGGATTATTCATTCTGCGTTAGGGGGTTAGGGTGGGAATTAGGAATTTTGATATGTGATGTAGGCAGAAATGATAGGTCTAGTGGGTAAGTTTTTTGTGTATTTTAGGGAGGCCGTAAAGAGTGTCTGGGGAGGAGCCGAAAGAGCGTATTTGGTTGTAAAAGTCCTCCGAAATTTTCTTTTGATCATATAATTTTTCAGGAAACGGTTGATTTTATTTTCAAGTTTTAGGGAAAATGTTAGAGGATCACCTGAAGATCCGTCATCCCAGCCTTTTTCAGTTAGCTTTATAAGGCTAACTAACGAAAACATCACGACCTAACCTAACCAATCGTTAGGTCAACTGTACATCCTTGACGATTGGTTAGGTTAGGTCGTCATATTTTCGTTAGTTAGCCTTATAAAGCTAACTAAAAAAGGCTAGGGTGACAGATTTTCAAGTGATCCGTGTTAGAGGATTGTCATTAATCTTTTTGAATTTGGTGGAGTCGTTGAGGACTCATTAATCTTTTTGAATTTGGGGGAGTCGTTGAGGATGTTATTAACCTTATTACTATAATCTGATTTGACAAGAAGAATGGTACCTTTGCCTTTGCCAGGACGTGAAATTATGATGGAGTCATCCCTGGATAATTCTTTTAGGCAAGCGATATCTTTACTTTTGGCTAGGGAAGAAAAACCTTAATGACGTTTAAAGTTATAAAAGTGCTTATTGGCGATATGGGTAATTGAAGACTTTAGAAATGGAAGTTTTGTCGCGGCAGCTATTGGGAATCGTTTTAAACTATGAAAAAGTTTTTCAAATTATAAAAAGTGTTTCAAATAATTTATCTCAAAATTTGGTAACTTAAAATCTAGGCCCAAAGACGATAGTCATCTTTCGTTGTTGCTGAAAGTTTTCTTAGAAAAATTAAAAATTGTTTGATCAGGGTTTAGAGGGGATCACCTGAAGATTAAGACCCCAGCCTTCTTTAGTTAGCCTTATAAGGCTAACTAAAGAAAATATCACGACCAAACCTAACCAATCGTTAGGTCAAATATACGCCCTTGACGATTTGTTAGGATAGGTCGTGATAGTAATCCTTCTCTGAAAATCAATTGTCTCTCCGATGTATTTTTGAAGGCAGCCTCCACATGGGATTTCATAAACTACGCCAGAATTGTTGGAGGCTTTTGTAATATGATGACGGATGAACGAAGACAATTTATTTGGCACAGCGGAAACCAAGATGAAATAAGTTTTATCAATGAAGGCTGCCCTCAAAAATACATCGGAGAGACACTTGATTTTCAGAGAAAGATTAATTCCCACAAACGTGACCTGAGATCGGGTAATACTTATAGTAGCTTGGTTCAGCATAGGGAACATCATAATCATATTTTTAACTTCCAGGATTCTAAACCTATCATGAAGGTCAGAGATCAGGAACAGAGACAAATATACGAGACATTTTATATTTTAGGAGAAAACACCATTTCAAATATTAAGTTGTCCTACAGTATGGATAGCTTTATTTTTAACATTTTAAAATATTTTAGGGCAATTTCGGGTCGTGACCGGCTGCCAGATGTAGAGGATTGATTTTTACTTAGAGATTTCTCATCCCTAATGTTTGAAATCTGGCCAATATTTTGCATTTGCCAACTGCCAGATGCACCACAGCCACCATCTCTCTTTCCGTGATTAAGCCTCAACAGTCATTTTAACTTCAGCTCTTCCGCAGGACGGAAGTTTTATTACTTTTTTTACTTTTTTTAGACATTTTAACTAGTTTATAGCTTTGAAATGGTCTTGGTTGTGACCGGCTGAAATTAATTAGCCTTTTTAAACCCTGTTTTATAATTTTTTTCCCTGCGGGTTTGGGTGATCTTATATTGTTGCGGTAAATGCAATCAAAGTTTATATATATATATATATATATATATATATATATATATATATATATATATAGTTACACAATAGAAAGAGGGAAGGCTATATTATCTTGGCTTATTTACGTGTGTTGATTCACGAAATGTATAGTCCAAATATCAGTACATACATACAAATATTACATGCAAATAGCAGATCATTAAAATTTTTAAATTATGTTGCCGTTAACGTTCAAAGAGAAATTTCTTTAAACACACAATTTTATAACAATATTTGATGTGCAGTAAAATTATTAGTTCACATACCAGAAGATATTTATATATCGATTTAAATAACAGAAAACTACATATTTAAAAGTAAATAAACAATTAAGCTTGTGTTATGAATGTATAAAAAGTTTGTGTTTCAGCTTCAGATCGGATGAAAATAAGTCAGTTTCCTTTAAAAAAGAGAGAAATTAATTTATTTAAATTAAAATGATAAACCTTCATTTTAATTTTTATAATACAGATATTAAACAAAGAAATTGTTTTTGATTTAAAATGTGTTTAACCTGATTTTGTGTTTTTTTGATGTTCACATTAGTTAACATACGAAATCGGTGCGACAGAACTACACACGAAGAGGAATGTGGTATTAAATTATAATAATACGAAGATATTAAACAAAGAAATTGTTTTTGGTTTAAAATTTGTTTAACCTGATTTTGCTTTTTGTTTTTGATCTTCGCATCAGTTAACATACGAAAGCGGTGCGACAGAACTACACTCGAAGAGGTAATGTGGTATTAAATTATAATAATACGCTTTGAGAATACAACACAACTTTTTGTATGTTTTGAGGTCCATGCATACTCTCGTATGAGTGTATTTCTGACTATTAAACTTTTTTTAATGCCTGAGTTATTTATTTTAAGTTTTCATTTCTATTGTTCGAGAATATAAGGTTCAAAATTGAGTGTCAAACTCTGTAGTCATAAGGCGACTCTACTATTTAGTTTTTACCTGTAAAGTCGTATATAAATATATATAAAGAATATCAGTCTGATGTGTGAGAATGTTGCACATCCTGCAGCTAAAACTAGCGTGGCCACGTACACGAAAGGCTGCGTAAAAAGTGCCTTTTTGTGTACTTAACAGGGAATGTTTGTTTGTTTCTTTGTTTCGAAAGACCGTAAAGCCAGGAACCCCAGGGGTAAAAATAGATCATTTTTTGTTTGTTTTTGTTTGTTTTTGTCTCATGAAAGACCATGAAGGAAGGCGAGTATTAATCTTTTTTTTTCATCATGAAAGACCATGAAAGACACCTTATAAAGGGTGGACCGTCATGAAGGACGGTGAGGGGGGAATTTTCAAATTGATCCAATTTCCTCTCCCCAAATGCCATCATACTACTTTTCCCATATAAAAAGCAAGAAATTAATAAACTAGAAGAAACGCAGACATTTCACAGCCAAGATTGGTGGCTGCAAAGAACTCAACTACTGGGGAAAGAAGAACGGAGAGGTACACCATAATGTACATATTAGTCCAGGAGCATATGTAGAAAAATCATGCTCCGTGGCAGGTTTAGTGATGAAAATGCGGGACTGGTTTTGTTTCATCAGAAACTACCTATAGATGAATAATTTCCATGGTGTCACTCTATAGTGCGTGGCGTGTAGTATTAATGACGTCATCAAGATGACCGCCAACGAAATTAATTTTTTTCAATATTTCCGTTATCTATGAACCAATTTGAATTTTTAAGGTCCCTTTATAAAGATATTTATAGTACAGATATGCAATTATATCACTAGTGTTATACGTTCAGGAAATCAGCTCCTCCCACTGGTATTACTTCACAGAAATGGGCGGTATGACTCTTACTTGGAAGTGTTCTTCAAGAAGCATCCATGAGCAGAAATTCTTAATAAGGTTGAAGAATTACAAACCAAATGTATCAACAGCTGCGATATTCAAGACCTGCTGGCAACCATCGAGAAATGTAAGATCTCTGAAAAAATGAAGGAATTTGATAATGTTGAAGGACAGTCTAACCCAACATTTAAAGTGATGCAGGAATACATGGCGATGGTGGAATCTTTGTTGCAAGTAATAAGGTCTATAAGAAGTGGTGATTGGAATGCACACATTTCATCAGTGAAAGCAATCGTTGGGTACTTCTTTGCATTAAATTTACATAATTACTCTGGGATGATAGCATACTATTTTGCAGAAATGAGTGCTTTGAAGGAATCTGATCCTGCAATATGGGAAGAGTTTGAAAAAGGAAACTGGGTTGTGAGGAAAAGTAATATTCCATTCTGTGCTCTTGGAGCCGATGAAGCACTTGAACATCAAAACAAAGCTTTGAAGGTTAGTGGAGGTTTAGTGGGCATACCACAACACCCTAGGGCACTTGCACGCTATTTTTTAACAGCGCCAGTACTTGACCATATATCTGAAGAGACATCAAGCATGACAGGGATACCAGAGCAAGCAGCATCACACAAACATCATTACGACTCTAAAGAAGCAGTAAACAGGGAGGATATTGCAATAAACAAATTTGCAATTGAACTTAAACAGATTGGAAATCCATTTTCATATGATGGACCTGAACTTGTTAACATTTCAACCAAGGCAGTTTTTAGTGAGAGTATTACAAAAGATGTTGGTCAACTCCATGCTCTTGGTATTAGATTGCATGATGAGTTCAAAACACAGAGACTCATCTCTGAATCTAGTACCATGAATTTATGGGATCCTATTAAGAACAACAAATTAAATCTGTGTTCAACCGCCAAAAGAAATTAAAAATGAATGTGGCTGGTACTGTTACAGAATTAAGAGCAGACAGATTACTATTTGCCCGACTACTTGTTGTAAGCAGAACACAGCGTCAAGTAGATTTACGTGAGACATTAGGACTCTATGAATTCTCTGCTGTACCACGATCACTGTTTAATGATGATGGAACTATGCACCTTTGCCAGCAAAAAAGCAAACTGATCGAAATCTTGAAGTCGATCCCACCACCACTACCACCACCACCGCAAAGCAGCGGCCCAAACAGCAAACAAACAAGTCCAACAACAGCAATTACCAATACTCCACATGAAAGGATCTTCTCTGTTGCAATTGTTGATGGCATGGCAGAGCTGCAAGCTTTGGATAAGTCAAAAGGCATTCAGACATGCAAAGATCTGGCTGAAGCATTCACCAAAAAATTCAAAAGAAGTACTGGGAGTACAATGAAATACACTTAGTGTTTGACACATACAAAGAAAACTCAATCAAGAGTATGACAAGGCAAAAGAGGCTCCAGGGGATTGCGCCAAGCCACTTTAAAATCATGGATAGCACAAACATAGCTAATGTTACTATGAAGAAGCTACTTTCACACATTAGCACCAAAGATGAATTATCATAACTGCTTACCTAGCTCAAGAAATGCTTCAGCATGCACAAATGACCAAAAAAGATTTTGTAGTGGCGCGGCGTACGGAAGTGGCTGCCTCACATTGTTCTTTGGACTGTCTTCGTAGTACACAAGAAGAGGCAGACACGAAGATCATCGTTCATGCCATCAATGCTACAGAAAGAGCGGCTACAAAACTATATATTTGCTAAGAAGGTATCCAAAACTTCCCCCTGAGTCTTACTTTGTGCCTACTTCTCAAGACTATTTCAATTGCAGAGATATTCCTATCACTAGGCTCCTTGAAGGCTTCTGCATTGCCTGCATTTCACGCCTTGTCTGGATCTGATTGCACATGTACTTTGTCAGGGAAAGGTAAAATTTTATACTGGAAAGCATTTTGTACAGCGACTAAAGACACCCTTTTGACACTTAATTCACTAGGAACTGAAGAACAAATTCCTGAACAGGTACTGGATAAACTGGAAGCATTCATTTGCCAAGTCTATCAGCCCAGAACCAGTATAACTAAACTTGCAGAGTTGCGCTGGTCTATGTTTTCTAAGAAACAGACGAGCTGGGAAAAGTTACTGCCTACAAGAAGTGCTTTCGTACCTACAATGAAGAGAGTCAACTACCAGGTCATGATCTGGAACCAAGATCACAAATCACGGCCAACAATTCCATCACCCATTGGACATGGATGGAACATGGAGGATGGACAAATAGCTCCCGTTCTCTGTGAAATGTCATGTGCTCCAGATTCCATTCTGCAGTTGATAAGATGTTCGTGTATGAAGAACAGATGCAGTCCACCATGTAAATGTTTAGCAAACAACCTACCTTGTACAGATATGTGTGAGTGTGGAGGAAACGATGAACTCTATGATAATGATTCTCACACTGTACCGGACTTAACAGACTCTGACAGTGAAGATGATTTCAGCGAAGATGATGTTGATCACAATTACTGATCTATTAAAGGACGCTATATAATTATGTTATCTCAAGGTTAGTAATTTTACCAGTTCAGTCCTAGTATACAATGAAATTTCACAACTTAAAATAAAGTGCCAATAGCTCAAACTTCATTTTGATAGGTTTTATTTCCTGTGGAACATCCCCAAAAAGTACATATGAGGTTTAATACTATAAATATGGAAATATCTGAGAAAACGTTGACTTAAAATGAGACCTTAAACATTGAAATTGGTCCATAAATAACGGAGATAATGAAACTAGACGTCTAGTTTCGCCGTACTTGCTGCCGGAAGCTCTGACCTTAGGCTTAGAATTATGGAATCTTTGTTCACTTATAAATTAAAACCAGACTTCAATTCTGATGAATCATTGGTAGATCTGCTATGTTTTAGTTAAGCCCTGAAGATGGAATTAGTGCATTCCGAAACGTTGGTACTGAATAAACCTTGAAGGATGTTTATTTTTTCTCTGGTGTTCCTGTTTGTTCTACACACACACACACACACACACACATACCACATATATATATATATATATATATATATATATATATATATGTGTGTGTGTGTGTATATATGTGTGTGTGTGTGTGTATATATGTGAGTGTGTGTGTATATATATATATATATATGCATGTATATATATGTATGTTATGTATATATATGCATAACCCGAGCCTCTGAGGCTCGCCGGGTGTTATATTTATCCGGGTTATGTATTCTAGGGTTAACTTTGGTTACATATATGTACTGTATATACATGTTATAACTTCAATTTGTTCAGGATGACAGACTTGTCAATACCATGAACACTCATCATGTCCGAAGGTTTTTTTTCATAGTTTTTACAAGACTATTTTTTATTCAGTTCATTGACATCCCCCTTGTTAATATATATCCCCTTCTTGAATTTATATTTACCTATTCATTTATGGTTCCTTAGTAATATGTAAACCAGAGTGATAAATGGAAATAATTATGTTCTAAAGACATTTAGCAATGAGTCAACTAACCAATCAGAGCTATACCCCAGATTCATTCATAAAATGTTACAACCGTTTGTCGTACACACAACAGATTTATGACAGATGACACTATCTGTTCTCAAGAGTGTCCTATGAATAATGAGCGCAACTGTACATATTGTATAATTTAGCTTTAATATTGTTAGAAGAGTTTTGTAGTAAGAAATTTTCTTTGTAATAGAGGAAAATATTGGCCAGAGTTGCGTTAAGGGGCGAGTAGTATGGGCGCAAAAGGAGAGTGCAATACAATTGCAAATGTTGATCAATGTTGCAAGAGCACCAACCCCCTCCCCTTGTTGCAAGGCACCCCACAGTGCCAGTGCCAACCCCCTTCTTGCAAGGCACCCCACTAAATGGGGAGGGGTTGCTGCAAGAGCAACAAAGGGTTATGCAACTTGGAGGTGGAGTTGTCCCCCAAGTTGCAATGAACTCCCGCTGGGGGAGACCTCTTTGGGAGAGAAGCTGGGACGGCCTCACCCCCCAAAAGGGCTATACCTAACTTAAGAGGGAGGAGAAGGAGAGGAGGAGAGGTGTTCGCTTGACAGGAGCCAAGCGCATATTAAGACTTCAGCCGAGCGGACGTTGTCTTATAGGTCCCCTAATCAGCCAGTCGGTTTAATCAGCCAGTGCCTCTAGGCATTATCAGCCAGTTGGCACAGTGTATACTTCGTTTTGGCACGTACACACCCATCTATACGACCATAAAATATTACGCACACACGATTATATGCGTCGGGCTCGAGACCCGGCGGTGGCGCGTGCTTCTGCGGTTGGTAACCAGGGTGACCTAATGATTCGTATTAAACTGTAGGTCTAAGGTGGAGTGTAAACATCCTCCCATGGATGGTAGCCAGGGTAGCCTAATGATCTGTGTTAAACTGTAGGTCTAAGGCGGAATGTAAAGATCCTTTCACGAATGGTTGATAAAATGGGTAACCAGTCTCCCTCCTCGTTCTCGCTCTCTCTCTCTCCCCTCCTCTTTCCCTCTCGCTCTCTCTCTCTCTCCTCCCTCCTCTTTCCCTCTCGCTCTCTCTCTTCCCCCCCCTCCTCTTTCCCTCTCGCTCTCTTTCTCTCTCGCTCTCTCTCTCTTATAAATATACCAATATATATATATATATATATATATATATATATATATATATATCCCCGTTAAAAAGTAGGTCTAAGGTGGAGTGTAAAGCTTGACCTTCGTCAGACTGAACAATTCGGGCGGAAGCAATCGATGGATTAACCAAAGAAAGCTTATATATGTATAAGGCCAATATAAACTAATAAGGCCAATATAAACTAAAATTTCCAGAAACTATTTATTTGACATGTTTCGTTATGAACCTTATATCTAATACTGTATCTAATTTATCTATCTTCTAATTGGCTACCTATATCTAAAAATAAACCATGTTTCTTTTCAGCTTTATAATTTAAATAATTTAAGTGGTGCCTAATATTGATTATTGATCAGTATGTTCAGCATCTTTTGACCTTAGGTGGTAGTAGATTCGAACCAACATTTCTGCCTTTTCTTTCCCTAACCTATTTCGCATTTTACTCCATACCAAGCCAAACGTTGAAAAAAATCTTTCCAATGATCCGGAACTGGCCGGACAACTATGAATAGATCTCATAAATTTAGCAAAACCTAATGGTAACCTGGTCGCTTTTTTTTCTTTCATTTCAACAATTTTCCACCAATTACTAGCTGATGTAGAGCTCACTATACTATCTTTGAATAAATAAGGAGGAAAAATTAGTGCGTCTTTTAAGCGGAATGCATAATATCCTGCCATGTATTCTGAATTTATTGCAATCAGCCATTCTTCAGCATCTTCCTCTTCCACGGTTGGTAGATAAATGGGTACCCAGAGTGCCCTAGCAGGGATCTCTCTCTCGCGCTCTCTTTTATATATGTATATATACGCATCCCCGTTAAAAAGTAGGTCTAGGGTGGGGCGAAAAGATTTACATTTGTCAGGATGAACAATTCGGGTGGAAGCAATCACGTCAAATTGAATTAATTGACTCAGCCTCTACCAATTCTGATAATTATTCTTTTAAATTATTTTACATCAATGTAAAATTCGTTAATTGCTTCATATATATATATATATATATATATATATATATATATTTATATATATATATGTATATGTATATATATATATATATATATATTTATATATATACACACAGTTATATTTATCTTCGGTCACATTTAAAAATAAAATTTGAAACATCTCTTTCTGCAACAACAAAAATTTAATTACGGGCTGTAAACACCCTCTCACTTCCATTCTGAACTTCTCTGATATATATATATATATATATATATATATATATATATGTTTATCTAATTTTTTATTGCCGTTTCTCTGGTTTCCAAGATTCGAGATAAGGCACGCATCATTAAATTATACAGCCCAGCGTCCGGTCAGCATACGAACCATGAGAAGGTCGAGTTTTAAATAGCTATAATTAAACGAGTCTTTGTGCAAAAGTTGAGGTAATTTTTTTTAGAAACCATTTCCAGTTCCTTTCGCTCTATTTTCACCCACACATGTCTTCAATTTCCTCTGAAAAGTCACATGATGAGGGGTAGATTATTTTTTAAAATTTATTTATTGTACCGAAAGCAAAGGTGATCCTACATATGTACAAATCTCTCGCTCTCTCTCTATCTCTCGCTATATATATATATATATATATACAATTATATTAATCAGCGATCTGCTCGAGATCGTAAACTTTGGGCTAATGATCCTCAACCAGCACGCATCTGTTATTTTTAAATTTATTTATTGTATCATGGAATTCTTAAACGATACAATAAACATTTACAGCGGTTTTCTTCATGGATAATTAATTACCTTCCACTTTTATGTTTCAGGGCCATAAACCGATTCACAAACCATCCTCAACTCTCTCTCTCTCTCTCTCTCTCTCTCTGTCACCCTCTCTCTCTCGCTCTCTCTCGGCCGAATAAAAGTTAAAAAAAGCAAAGCGTTTCTCGTCTCTCCACGAATGGGAATATCTGACACGCACCAGATTTCACGGGGAATCCAGTCACAACCCTCTGGGCGGAGCCCATGACCTCTGTTTGGCCGCTATGCAGGCCTACGCGTCAAGCCCCGGAAGCTAGCAGTTCGTGTGTTGTGGGTTGGTCACAAGCCTCCTTTATAAAAGGGAGCAGTTCATCTCAGAGCCTCAGTTCATTCGTTTTCTTGCTTAGTGCTTTTGAAATACCAACCATGAGCCAACTGTACGACTCCCCCGAATTGTTTGAAGATCAAGATTTTTGTACTGAGGAAACGAGCCTAATTTTGAACGCTGCAGATCGGAATGAACTTTTGTCTACGCAAGTTGTTTCAGAAAATTACGATGCATTGGAAGATCCTACGGACAATTCATTTGAAATGTAAGTGTTTATATTCTGCCGCTCATTCAATGTTAATTAACTTATAAGTGCCATAATAAGTGTTTTGAAGCCTAGTTTGTGCTTTATTCTCGGCCTATCTATAACGTTTCAATCGGCGTTAACCAGGGTTGGTACCCAAAAACCCACCAAAAAATCCAAGACAAAAAACCCACCAAAACCCACCAACAAACCCCACCTAAAAACCCACATCAATTTATTTCTCATAAACTTATTTTTAACTTGACATTTTTTATAATGTGGTTATGCAGTCTTATATATTAACAACTATACACTATAATTAATGTGATAAGGCCAATATAAACTAAAATTTCCAGAAACTATTTATTTGACATGTTTCGTTATGAACCTTATATCTAATACTGTATCTAATTTATCTATCTTCTAATTGGCTACCTATATCTAAAAATAAACCATGTTTCTTTTCAGCTTTATAATTTAAATAATTTAAGTGGTACCTAATATTGATTATTGATCAGTATGTTCAGCATCTTTTGACCTTAGGTGGTAGTACAGTAGATTCGAACCAACATTTCTGCCTTTTCTTTCCCTAACATATTTCGCATTTTACTCCATACCAAGCCAAACGTTGAAAAAAATCTTTCCAATGATCCGGAACTGGCCGGACAACTATGAATAGATCTCATAAATTTAGCAAATCCTAATGGTAACCTGGTCTCTTTTTTTCTTTCATTTCAACAATTTTCCACCAATTACTAGCTGATGTAGAGCTCACTATACTATCTTTGAATAAATAAGGAGGAAAAATTAGTGCGTCTTTTAAGAGGAATGCATAATATGCTGCCATGTATTCTGAATTTATTGCAATCAGCCATTCTTCAGCCTCTTCCTCTTGAACTCTATTCAGTTTTTGTCCTGAAAAATAATAGAACTGTGTGGAAACAAAAATAAAGCTAATAATATAGATTATATAATTTATGTTATGGTATCTAATTTATGCTAATTATTATCTAATATGGCAATGCCAGATGATTTGATTCAGATTAGAGAAAACTCTTCTGCCCGCACAGTTGAGTTACCTATGTTTTATATATTGATAGTAGTTAAGCATTTATGTCCTATTTACCTTCATACTTTGGGTCAGTTACTTTTGCCAAAAGATGACATGGCTCCATAGCTTTTTTAAATCTCTTAATAATATCTTTTTTGTATGGAGCTAATTTTTCATCTTGGATTAAATTGAGCCAAATTTCAACAGCATCAGGTAATGTTGTATTACACCGGTCTGCATGAAAATCGATTTCTTTATTTTGAGTTGTGATTCTGAAGCAGTTTGCTGAGCTGAATTAAAAATTGTTACCAGTTTTTTTCTATCACCCACAGTTTTAAAGTTATTAGGAAAACAATTTTGGGGCGTTTTGTAATTTTTTACCTTTTTTATCTTTAATTAATTTCGTTTTTTCATATTTTTCAGATAGATAATTCTAACATTACGTCTTTAAAATTTTAATAATGGCTTCTAGAGGATGTACCCATAGTCCAGACATATTTTGTTATATTTGTGGTCGGTATGTCGTTGTAAAACAAAGGACAAATGTAACGACCTTCATTAAGAGAGCTTATCATGCTTAGTTTGGAATTAAATTAGGAGATCAAGACAAAAATTGGGCTCCACACAAGGTTTGTCTTACGTGTGTTGCTTCACTAAGGAATTGGAGCAAAGGTAAAAAGAAAAGTTTGCCATTTGGGATCCCAATGGTATGGCGCGAGCCTAGAAACCATACCGACGACTGCTACTTCTGTTCTTGCAATGTTAAAGGTTATAATGCAAAGAATAAAGAGAGCCTTCAATACCCAAGTCTTCCATCTGCAATAAGGCCGGTACCCCATGGTCCAGAAGTTCCTATTCCCCGCCCACCCGAGAGTCTGGATCAATACAATTCAGATTCTGATTCAGCTCCAAATCCAGACAATGATGATGTTTATGAACAGCCAACAGCTGACCGAGATCCTCCTAAACCATTAACCCAAGCCGAACTAAATGACTTAGTCAGGGATTTGAATCTGCCTAAGGCCTCTGCAGAACTTTTGGGGTCTAGATTGCAGGAGAACAATTTATTGGCATCCGACACATACTTCGCTTGGTACAGAAATCGTGAGAAAGACTTCGTGCCTTTTTTCGAGGAAGATGGTCCCTTGGTATTTTGCAAGGACATCACAGGATTAGTGTGCAAGCTAGGCATCGAATACCAAACCAGTGACTGGAGGTTGTTTATAGATTCCTCTAAGACCAGTCTAAAAGGAGTGTTACTGCACAACGGTAACAAATATGCATCAATCCCAGTGGCCCATTCTACTCATTTAAAAGAGACCTATGATAATATGAAACTGCTTCTGGAAAAAATTCAGTATCAAAATCACAGATGGATATTGTGTGGGGATCTCAAAGTCCTTTGCATGTTACTTGGGCAGCAATCAGGATACACTAAGATGCCATGTTTCATCTGCGAATGGGATAGTCGAGCACGTGACCAGCACTGGAAGAGGAAAACTTGGCCTCCTAAAGAGAATCTTACCCCAGGATCAAAGAACATTTTACATGAACATCTAGTTGAACCAAATAAAATCCTCCTACCACCCTTGCACATTAAGTTAGGCTTGATGAAGCAGTATGTCAAAGCATTGAATAGAGAAGGTGAGTGTTTCAAGTACATTTGTTCAAAATATCCAAAGATTAGCTACGAGAAAATAAAGGAAGGTGTTTTTATAGGTCTTCAGATTAGAAAGTTATTGACAGACGATCATTTCCTGAACACAATGGCCAATAAAGAAAAAGAAGCATGGCTTGGTTTCAAAGATGTTGTTGAAAACTTCTTGGGAAACTACAAAAGCCAAAATTATGAAAGACTGGTGGAAAATATGCTTAAAAAGTTTTGCGCCTTAGGCTGCAACATGAGCCTGAAAGTTCACTTCTTATTTTCGCATCTTGACCGTTTTCCCGAAAATCTCGGAGATGTCAGTGAGGAGGAAGGGGAACGATTTCACCAGGACATCAAAACCATGGAAAGAAGATATCAAGGAAGATGGCATACAAATATGATGGCGGATTACTGCTGGTGTCTGCAACGAGATCAGCCTAATGCACAGCATAAGAAAACATCAAAGAAGCACCGGTTTAGTCGTCATTAGTCAGATCTACCTTCGTATTCTTAAGTCTTTGGAATAAGTCCTGAAATGTTTGCAAGTAAAGAAGGTAAATATATTTTGTTTCTTTCAGTTATTTTTTATTCTTTCATAAACAAGCAATATGCTTGTCCAAGAGCTAGGAGCTATTTAATTATGCTTTAATTAGGTTTTACTCTATCACCTAAAGATTTCGTGCTACAAGGGGTGTTGTAATACCTCATCTGTCCCCAAATGTTAACCACACATTGATGGGAGGGGAGAGAGTATTTTGCTGCGAACGGGACTGGTTGTTATATATATTTACCCTACATTATTATGTAAGCGTTACTGTAGTCTATAACAACAAAATTTATGGTTTAGCATGTGCAATCCAATGTTGGTCTCGATAAGATGGTTCACATTTGGGGATAAATGGGGGATTTATGACACACCCTGTAGTAAGAAAACCATACGTGATAGGGGAAAACTAACTATATTTTTGAGATCAACGCACTCAATTTATATAGAATCACCAACTAGTTTGTAAAAATCGATCGACAAGTTTTCAAATGTGTACTGTTGTTATCAGCCTGCAACTGTAACAAAAAAAATAAAAACTATAAAGTTATATATGACTGAATGAAAACATCTGTAAACATTTCGAATTATGCATTGTTAGAATTTATTTTTTGGTGTTACAAGTTACAACACATAAAATGAAGTGTATTTTAATTATTTATTAGTAGTGCTTTAGTACAGGATTCTATAAATAAAATGCGCACTATAAGTCTCTAAAATATCTTGAAATTAATATTGGTATTTAAAGTTAAGTAATTTTAACTACATAATATAAACACACCTTATCTAAAGCATTTCCAACAAGTAAGAGTTGTGACTGTAAATTGAGTGCCTCTCTCTGTATAGATAAGTTATCTATCAATTTTCCGATGTTGTGATCAATGTCTTTAATATGCTCTCCTCTTATTTCTATATATAGAGAGTAATTTGACAAATAGGTTTTTATGCATTCTAACTGAGAATTCAATCTGGTTTCATTTGGTAGTTGCGGCATCATACCTCCTTTCTCCATTGACCAACCCTAAAATATAAATTTTTATTACAAATATTGATGGATTTGACAGCATAAATAAATAGCCTATGCAACTTATTAATGAGTCGTGAATTAGGATTCACAATGGTGACAGTGCTAATGCCTACATTGACAGTGCTAATGCATAAAAGTAAAGCTGACAGTAGCTTATTTATTGGATTTGTTTTTAGCTTACATGAGGTTGGTGATGGTTTCGGAAATATTTGTTAATTTCTACAACATTCTTGAGAACTGATTTTGGGGAGACATCTTTTTCTACCAAGTTTAGATGGTGTGCTGAACAGCCATAAGTAATAAGACTGTAGTTGTCCTCCTTAAGAATTTCTCTCATTTTTATCATTTTGTTTTCGTTATCAGTGCATATAGCAAATACCTGGAAATAAAATGTCATAACTCATAAGGAACTGAACATTTGAGTATACCAAGACGGAGAATTACATTCAGTTTATAACTAAAATAAAATGTACCTACAAAATAGTTATACTTGACATCAATGCCATATATTTCTTTAGTTTTTGTTATTGCTTCGCTAGGTAACTGTACACAATATTCTGCTGTCTTTTTTGTACTTCCAGCATTTACTACTGAACTCCAGCCATCTTGTATAAGGGTAATGGTACAATCATCAAGATTAAGGTCATTCTTCATTTCATGGATTACTTCATCAATAACTTTTATTAACAGATCAGATGCCAACCTTTTCCTGTTTTGTGGTTCATATCCTGATCTTAGACCTTTGATTAATTTTATAAATTCTTTATTTTCTAAAACGTTGAAGGGTATGTTAGCTAAAAAAAGAACCTTGCAACTTGTAAATCTAATTCTTCCTTTTGGTCCACAGTCGTTCTTACCACAAGTGGTGCAATTGATCTTTGCCTTTTATGCTTTATTGGTGTTGAATGACAGAATGTGGATGATGAAGAACCTGCACTGGTGTCACTCATTTCATGCACATTTTCACTTATAATCTTTAGATCATCTTTGCCAGAAGCCAAAGTTGGAGGAAGTGAATCAGTTTCAACTGATGCTCCAAATTCGAGTCTCGGCATACCTCTTGCCTCATTTTCAAAACATTCCACTTTTCTTTTACTGCATTTCTCTAGATGATGTTTCACTCTCTCAATTTTTCGAGTGATACTTTCTTTGCAATAATTGCATAGTACTCTAGTAGGCTGATCACTAAATAAAGTCACCTCGTCCCATTCGCTAGCTTTAGATCTTCCACCTCTATAACTCTTTGAGTTTGGCATCTTAAAAATTTAAATTTGAGTTAGGTCTAAATAAAGCTGAAATCTGCTGTTAAGAAATAAAGAAAAGATCTAAAATTAAAATGGAGAAAATTCTAATATGTCATTATTTTCTCTCATATCTGAACTTTCTGTGAAATAAAGATGTCTTTTTAATATATATTGTAGATTAGATAAATAAATTAATAAAATAATAGATATATTAGGTACTACATAATTATCGAACCTTTCTAAAAAAATTTCAACCAATCAAAAAACCAAAAAACCAAAACCCAGCAAAAACCCAGTTGGGTTGGGTTTTTGAGAACCCTGGCGATAACGTATAAAAGACGACAGTGCGTTTTGAAAAATATTTTTAATTATTCTGTTTTCTTCGTGGTTATTTATATATATATATATATATATATATATATATATATATATATATATATATATATATGGTGTGTTTTTATTTGTACATTTCTTGTACAGGTAGGATTTTAGAAGTATTAAAAACTTACACTAGAAATATTAAAAACTATTAAGATTTGTCTGCGGATTCGAGACCCGTTGCAGGCATACGGAGCATAGCACACCCAGCTAATCTTACTTTTCGAAACTGTCAGGATATCTGCTTGTGCTTACACTTTGCTGTTAGCCTAACCTAGCTTTATTTTAGTTAATTTATAAAAAGCCGTAATAAAGCGAAGTGAACTGCTGTCTGTTCAAAGGCCCTCTACAATAAGAGAAAATGCCACGAATTAAAAAAAATATAATAAAAAAGCAGATATCCTCACAGTTTTCAAAAGTAAGAGTGCTAAGACATCGTCTGCCTGCAAAGGGACTCGAGCCCGCATGCAATTCTTAATAGTTTTTAATATTTCTAAGATCGTATCTGTACAACTTTCTGTAAATTTTTAATATATATATACATATATATATATATATATTATATATATATATAATATATATATGCCGAAATAATCACGAAGGAAGACAATAATTAAAAACATAATGGGATTAATTTTTTCGTTGTAGAAAAATTCAGAATAAAGCTAGGTTAGAGTAACAGCAAATTGTAACCACAACCAGATATCCTGACAGTTTTCGAGTGCTAAGGCATCGTCTGCCTGCAGCTGGACTCGAGCCTGCATGCAATTCTTAATAGTTTTTAATATTTCTAATGAGAATGGGCAATAAATAAAAACCTATTGTTTTTCACCCAAAACACACACACACACACACACACATATATATATATATATATGTATATATATATATATATATAATATATATATATATATATATATATATATATATATATATATGTGTGTATTTTGGGTGAATATATGTGTGTATTTTGGGTGAAAAACAATAGGTTTTTATTTATTGCCCATTCTCATTAGAAATATTAAAAACTATTAAGAATTGCATGCAGGCTCGAGTCCAGCTGCAGGCAGACGATGCCTTAGCACTCGAAAACTGTCAGGATATCTGGTTGTGGTTACAATTTGCTGTTACTCTAACCTAGCTTTATTCTGAATTTTTCTACAACGAAAAAATTAATCCCATTATGTTTTTAATTATTGTCTTCCTTCGTGATTATTTCGGCATATATATATATATATATATATATATATATATATATATATATATATATTAAAAATTTACAGAAAGTTGTACAGATAGGATCTTAGAAATATTAAAAACTATTAAGAATTGCATGCGGACTCGAGTCCCTTTGCAGGCAGACGATGAAAACTCTCAGGATATCTGCTTTTTTTATTATAATTTTTTAAATTCGTGGCATTTTCTCTTATTGTAGCTCTTTATTTTTACTTCACTTTATAGGACTGATGCGGAACTTGATCGTGTTATAGCTACTTTTCGTTTTGATGAAAGGAGAATAAATGATATGGATGCTTTACCCCACAACCAAACCAGCGATCTGAATACAGAAGTCGAGGTATTGGCTCACATTCGGTCCAGCGAGTGCCAGATCATCGAGGAACTAATGTAAGTATTTTTGAGGTTAAGAACAAAACACATTGTATTTTCATTTAATTTATTAAATGGTAGAAAACATGTACAAAGAGGAACCAGTGTCCATTAAATAAGTCTTAATGGCTACAAATAGGCCTTTACACAATATAGATATACACCTTTACACAATACAGCGTGTGCTAACTTATGGGAACCTTTTTTTATCTGTCTGGATACATTTTTATCGTTCATTTCAGTGTTGCACAAATCGAATAATTTTAAAAAAATTATAAATCCCTTCCCACGTGACATGTGCATGAGAAATGAAGGGCGTACATCCCGCACGTGTTACTATATCCTTGAAGGCGATACGGGTTCCATACAATCTCAGGTACATGTGTTTGTTCGATAAACTGCACAACCGCAGAATCATTCCAGGGCTGAGCGCAGAGTGAGTCAAAATAGTACATTCTTTCCCTATTTTTAAAATAGATTGCAAACCAATGAATCCCCTCACCCCCACAATGTCGATGTTAACGATAATCCCGTACCAGTTTCTCGTACTTGGCAACTTCAATATTTCATTCTTCGCAAACACACCGGTAAATTTTGAGCGTGTTTAACGGTCACTTTTCATTACTCTCTGGAGTGTATTCACGACCATTTAAAAGTCTGTGACGACGTTCATGAAACGATCAACTTCTATTAGTGCCTGTGATTCGAGGGAAACTAGCACACTTATAGGCGCCTCTATAAGCTTGGCAAATTCCAACCTGACTGAAATATTCACACTCTGTTGTGGGCTTGAATGCGTGTTTACGCCAGTAGACAAGTCAGGCGTAATATCAAATGAATAAATGTTAAATTCTTCGAAAATTCTTTCTGCGTTACACCAAACCCAAGCTCAACACAGCCACCTGTATTATGAGCCAGACTACTATAAGCTCTAGTGCAGAGCGGAAACAGCGTCTGATGAGTAATCCGTAATCATAGTCCCTCCCAAAGCGATGCCATTTACGTATAGAGTAATATTTTTAAGGCCGAAATTCTCTAATTCAAAGGCACTCTTTTTATATTTTCCATTCGTCGAGGCATGGTCCCTCATTCAAATTAATATTCCTTTAGGTAGAACTCCAAGGGCCACGTTTTCTAGTTGCTTCGAGGCCAACCCGATCTGTACCCTGTTAATTGGGTATTTTACTGTGGCGCCCTCTTCTTGATCAGACCCCAGATTTATGCAGATCTCAGGAATCGTGCGGGTAAGCTTCAACTTCATATCCACCCCGTTCATAAGCAGTTTCTCCTTGAATGTGAAATCTGTGTGAAGACGTCAGAAAACTTTCGTACATCTTTTTTTTAGAATTTTTAAATTTATCCTTTATACCATTTTCATCTTTAGTATGGTAATATCACTCGGCGGTTAAAAAGGTGTCTTTCGCTTCTTTCGAAAAGTTGAGGACATTTTCCAGATAGGCTCGTAGGTGATAATACCCCGTTTCTGCCGAGATGTTAACCTGATTTAAACACACCTCACACTGGCTGAATATGGAGTGTAAAATGTTGGTTTCAGGGTATGCAGAGTAACTATCATCGCAGTCCGTTCCATCAGAATGGGCTATACGCATTTTAGCGTACATGTGCATGCAGCTCGGGTCAAAAAAGTAAGGGCCTGAACTGGGTATCACGAATTCTATAGGGGCACTCGGCGAACTAATTGTGTTTAATGGGTTAATTGTAATAAAATCGCTATGCTAAATAGAGACCTGAGTGGGGAACATGTCAAAGAGGGACAGTTCCGATTTACAGCATTGTGAACTACACGGATGGATGAAACGCGCCATGTCGAGTCAGAAATAGTGCCACCTCCCTCGACAAGTATTAGTCAGCCTATGATTCGTGAGAGTAGTGTCCTCAACTTATATCAGTTAAAAAAATGATCAGCCATAGGTTTCATACGTTTAGAGCACTTCGTTTTTGATTTCCTTTTACTTTTAGCAGCATGTGATGGTAACCCTTTCTTCCTGGCAGATCTCTTCTTTCCGCCACCACGCATTTTTCTCTTTGCATCTTTGATGATTTCGCCCGTGTACGTTTTAAATGTTTTTTTTATAGCTTCTTTAGGCTTAGTTCCACCCATTATATCTTCTGCCGCGTTAAAACCTGCTTGTAACGCCTTCCTCCCTAGTTACCTGGCACCCCTCTTCAACAGTGGGACAGCGGTGCGTAGTATGGATGAAAAAATGGATCCAAACCCATTTCCACGCTGGTAGACTGTGAATGGCCTTCGGGTCATTATAAACGGCGAAAGTGTAGTTTCACTGTTACGCTCCCATCACCGAATTGGAAATTTTTTCTCTCAATCGTCCTTATATATATATCAAGATGTTGGTTAATAGATTAGTCGCAAAATTCACATAGTGGGGTTTGTCATATGTAATGCTCAACTTTTCACTCTATGGTTGGGGATGTGTGCAATGCGCAGCAGGCGCGCCTGGGTGTCACCAACAAATTGATGCTCTACGATATTGCTGTAAATATAGCACATGTTTGGGGGCGGAGAGCTTTTACCCAATTTCGCCATCTTCAATTGATACATTAAGCTGGACATGTCATGCTGTGCCTCGTGAAAGGCATCTCTTTGGAGAGCTGCGCTATATCGGCCCTCGGCCACAATTGTGAACAGCTCTTTATCTTTAATATTTCTACGAAGCGTTGACTTTAACTTCAATGTGCATGCAGACGTGTCTAATGTCTATGTTTACTATTTCAAACAGTAAATCGTTTGTCAGGTACGACTTTTCAAGACTCTTGTTTAACCCCGTCACAATGTCCATGGCTGTCATAATGCCCGATTCCTAGCGATACATTTGTGCTATAGTACTTTTCCTGACCGAACAGAACTGAACGCATAGTATTGTCTAAGGTTATGCCTAATTTTCCGCACTCATCTTTTCTTCTAAGGCTCAGAAATATGATTTGCTCATTTTGAAGAGTTAAAAATTTGGAGACAAACTGGAGTTCACATAAACCCACCTCATACGAATCACGCTCCAATTCAATGGGTCCGTGGAGTTCTGTCACGAAGTTGGCGAGGGTATTGTTAGGATGTACAGACAGAGAAGAAGAGGACGGGAGTGTGACATCGAAATGGCTCGGCGCCATGTTGCATACTAATTAAGCTTCATTATTGCAGCAGCTTTTATATAGGTGTTGAAGCTTTCTGGGTAAACCAGCCATTTCACCAGGTACATTTTTCTCTTTCCTGAACCTTTGCTGCCTAAAATTTTTTCAATTTTAAACACACTTTTTCCTAAATTAAATGTCACTTTCTGCAACTCCTCGCGGTAAAAGCATTCAGCGATCTCTTCCCCATTCAAATCTTCAACGTAATACATCATTATCTCACCTTTAGGTTTCATAGCACGAACTTTAAAAATATCACGTATCCATCCTTGCTCAAATCCCTTCGCGAATTTATTTCCCGAACGTGATAGCCTTACATAATCATTGATTTTGAAATGTGCAGACTGCGGCGGTGGTGCTCAATCTCTTCTCACCTCTGGCAGCGCACCTCTTTCTAAAACTTGGTTAGGTGTTGTGCCAATCGTACGGTGGTGTGAACGGTTGTATGATGATGCCAATGACCCGAGAACGTATATATATATCTGTATGTGTTTTATGTGTAAAAAAGCGATGCATGCGTTCCTTTGTGGTACGTTGAACTCTTTCCGCTAAAGAGGCCTTATATATAGAACTGTTCGTGTAGTAACTTATATTAAACTCTGTCAGCATTTTCTGAAACGCGGGACCTATAAACTCTTTGTCCATATCTGTACAAAAATAGTCAGGAACCTTTTCTTCTTTTAAAACCAATGTTTTGGTCGCTTTAACAACTGTTTCAGGTGATTTATTTTTCAGGGGAATTAGCCACAGATATCTACAGAATACATCTATTATGAGTAGGATGTAGCGGTATCCATCATTATACACTGAATATCTTTGCATGTGTGTTAAATCCGCTAGCCAAATAGAATCAATCGAATCCGCAGTTGTCTTGGCCGTTTTAAACCTTTTTCTCACCGGTTTATGAAGTGTATAAGCGTTATGTTCCGCAAAAACCGCTCAAATATTTTTTCCTTACTCCGTAAGCACCTCTGTACAGTTTATTAACGCCACATAGGAGGCGGCGTTAGAAATGTCATAATAGCGTTTACTTACTATGTTAGACATTTGCGTATTTTAGAGACACGTAGATAAGGTTTGCCGTTTGTTCTCTTCTTTCTCTACTTCAGAGACGCTGCTGCTGTGGGCGATGGCGTACTCAGTTGTGACACATGCGAGACTTGATCCAAGCCTTTTAACCTATTCAGATTACCTATCAATGTTTTGGGAACATTTATTTGTTGTAGTCTTGCTTTAATATGCTTCCATCCTGTTGGTGAGGGTCTGTCCCACTTTCTCACCAGATCATGAACAATATCAACGATGTTGGATCCTTGTACCCAGATCTAGGACAATTGGGTCCCGGACAATTGCGTCCCGGACAAGTGCGGTCCCGGACAAGTGCGTCCCGGACAAATGCGTCCTGGTCATTGACGTCCCTAGACAATTGCGTCCCGGACAATTGCGCACTTCTGCAACTACTATATGAAGTTTATTTATTAGAGAAGTGAATAGAAAGTTAGTATCGGAATTTCAAATATACTTTTTATTTTAACCTATTAAACTTGTTATATGTTCATAAGTTCTATTCGAAACTGTTCTCTAAAATTTCATCCATCATCAGCAACATCATTGTCAAATTTTATGGGTTACGTCCACTTAAGATAAAGTTAGTTTCGTTAGTTTTAACGAAAATATCACAACTTAACCTAACCAATCGTCAAGGGCATACCGTTGACCTAACTGGGCATTCAACTAATCTAACCGGGCATTATATCCCATACAAAATTACAATAACAAACATACTCGTCCCTCGTCATTGGCGTCCCTGGACAATTGCGTAGGTGAAGTCACAATGAATTTTCTATTCATTTCTCTAATAAATAAACTTCATATAGTAGTTGGGAAAGTGCGCAATTGTCCGGGACGCAATAAAACCGGACGCAATTGTCCAGGGACGCCAATGACCGGGACGCATTTGTCCGGGACGCACTTGACTTGACCAGGACGCAATTGTCCTGTCACCTTTGTACCCTTGTTCCTTCAACAATGACCTCGCCTGTATCGGCCCACTGTATGATGGGGTCCTCACTCAATAGATTATAAAGACTTAAGCCTTTATTCCTCAATGTATGTAGGAGACTGTTTTTTAACACATGTTCGATGTGTTGTGTTCCGTTGTTCTTTGGTTGGTCATCTCTAATGTCGGGCCTAGGTCATATGTCCCCATGTTCAACGCTACTCGCGCTGTGCCTAATAATCACGGGGAGCTCTGTAGGATTCTTATAATCTTCGTACTCATGAACAAATTTCTGCAAAATCTCTTGGTACAAGATCCTTTTCTCATCAGGTGAATTTTCACTGTTTAATAGGGTTAGCAACTCGCATTCCATTCTTTTAAGCCTACTTTTACGGGGTTCTAGAGCGGTGTCTGGAATCTTTGAACTTTTCAATGAAGTATACACCTCGTGCGGAATCACAACCACCGTCTTCATTATATTAATCTAGTCAGTAAAGGGCCCAACACTCAAAATAAGATGGGTAGGAATGATCCTCTTCTTTGTACAATAATTCGCTTTTTCTTACCCACAGTTTGACTTTTATGAGCGCGCGCTCGTATTATGTTCTTGTAACGACGTAAGTGAGTCTTCTGAGGCGTTTTCATTGGTACATTACATTTTATAACATTAAGAGAGATTTCACAGATGCATTTTAAAAAGTCGGAGTCGATATTTTTAATAAACATCTGTTGCCGTGCCAGGGGAAATCGTTGATAGATTTTTACTAATTCACGATATTTCTTCAGCCTATTTGTCTTTCTGGAATATACACCGTTTCAGGTTCGCTTGGGAATATATTCATTCTTAGAAGCACCCTAAACGTGTTTCACGGGTGAAGGTCACAAAGCAAATATCCATAACGCTGGCTTGTGGCTTCTTTATAAACCTCCAAAAACTCCTTACGTTGATTCGGGAACATTTGATTGGCTAATACCCCAATTTGTGACACATCTCTACGTGGTGCGAATAAGACTAGATATTGTGTATTTAGCGACACATCGCTCATGTATCTATTTTTGAAAAATAGATTCTGGTTGATGAAGATTACGCTTATGTTAAGATGGTGGGAGAATACTGTAAATGTCTCGACAAACGTTTTATCCATTTCCAACATGAGATCGTCAATTACAATAACTATATGCTCATTACCTTTTAACAAATTAACGTCATATATACCCTTGTGAAACAAAATTTCATCTTGGTACTCGTTGAACACTGAATGATACGTCGAATAGCACCATATTACTTTATGCACAAATTTTGAGAACATCTCCCCCTTATCTTTAATGATTTTAAGCATAAACACAATTTTACCACATCCTGTAGGGCCAGATATAATACATGTGGAGGGGCTTGTGAACCTGAATTTTTCTACAGATTCCATCTCTAACAGGTCACACCACTAAGTGGGTCATTTACAAAATATTACAAATTTTCAGTGCTGCTCCTTATATTTTGTTTTCTTCTTCCACAGAACCATGAATGACGCCGATGTACAGCATCCCATCATCGATATCACAGACGAATCCGATGACCGTGCAGCTACAGAACCCTTCCCGCTGACGAACCCTCACCAGCGACACCTGCAGCATGCGACAGTTCAAAGCGGAAGCATGATGAAGAGCCCTCCACGTCAGGTATAAAGCGTGCCAGGATTGCTCCGATTGTTAGACCCCCAGTAATAGAGCCCCAACCTTCATCGTCTTAGGACACAACCCCCACAATAGTACCTTCCTCAAATATGCCCCATTGTTCAGTTCCGCGTACTTCCTCCAAAACAGCTTCTCATACTGTGGAAGATGGTATAACATTCGAGTTGGTGCGCACCGCCGCCCCACCCCTGCCCTGACTAGAAATCGACACGTGGTCAGGGTTGACCCTGGGTCCCTCTATACCAACGGACTGCGGCGCTTAGTTGAGCATATTGTGGAGTTTGCCCTTCGGAACCGCGACGAACGTGAAGTCCGGACAAGGTTATCCTTCAGGTTCGGGTCAGATGAGGGGGACGATTTTTGGGTGGTAATACCGTTCAGACGTTTGGCGGCTGTAGACCTAGAATATATCTTGGGCCGTATAATGCACCGTACAATGCAAGCCTCTCAAAGTGGTACATCCTTCAATATGGACAACTTCATGGTAGTTATTTTCAGAGTATTCCGGGTTGCGGGTCATAGTACCACACCTTATACACTTAATTTCAATTCCCCGGTTATTTACAGAAAGCATTTAAACGTCGATCGTGGTTGTGGTTTTATAGCAATAATTTTAGCTCATATGTTAACTGTGCTAAATACATGGACACAAAAAATTTGGTTGCCCACGGTCGTGCAGCGTGCCCGTAAACTGGCTTCAGATTGTAAGCTTGAGTTTGAGTGTAATATGGGTCCTGAAGAACAGAGAAGGGCCGAGCAGGAAATGAATGCACGTAAAGTCGTATTTGGAATGGATGATCGTCGTAGCACTGTGTATGTTTTTAAAAGCAGCGTGAGAGATCGTACAAGACCTCTACTTATTTTAGGATTGTCAGGAACATCGTATCTCCCCATCCGTAACATGAGGGCTCTCTACGCGAGTTATGATAAAAGTCGAAAATATGGAAGGCATCATGATTTGTGTAAGGGATGTCTCGAGTTTGCTGATGATATGGTGAAACATTGTAGGGATTGTTACATGGTATGTGACCAGTGTAAAAGCTCCAAATGTGAAAGTCGTGTAGTTGAAACCGAGAAGAGGGAATGTAATGTGTGTAGACGTATATTTTTCAATAATAAATGCTTTGAGCTTCATAAATCAAATGGCACTTGCAGGAAAATGAGGATTTGTAAGTGCGGTGTGTTTCACATGATGGATAATTGGGGGAATTTCAAACATAAATGCGATGAAATTCACTGTTCTACATTTCATGAAAAATATAAGGCGGATGGAGTGAAGCATGTATGTTATATGAAAGCTGCTAAACCTAAAAATAGCCCTTGTATAACCGTGTACTACGATATAGAAACTTACACGAACGCTAAAACCAAAGAGGTCAATCCACATTTACTCGTAAGTCAGACTATCTGTGATGAGTGCATGGAGTTCGAGCGTGATGAGTGCCACAAATGTGAAAAACGGAGAAACGTTTTTAAAACGAATGCACATGACAGCCCTCTGAAACTCTTTGTATCCTATATTTTCAAATTAGCGGACAAGTTCAAAAAAATTACTATGTATATTCTTGCCAATAACGGGGCGAAATTTGACACAGTTCCTTTATAAGGAACTGCTTGGACACGAGTCGTCTGCGATATTTACAGGTGATCCCTTGAAAAGAGGCAACAAACTAATACAGATGCAGATAAGAGGTAATGTACAGTTTAAACACATCCTGCTGTTCACACGTTGTAAATTTGCAAAGCTGCCTAAGGTCATGTGCTTAGCCGTTGAAGTTTCAAAAGGGTATTTCCCTTAAACATTCCTCACTAACGAAACTTTGAATTACGTAGAACTACCTCCACCCAAACATTACTTTAACTACACCAACATGATTGATAGTGAGCGTGAAGATTTTGACCGCTACTACACCAGTTTTAATGAAGCTAATCCATAGAATATAGCCGATGAATGTAAACGTTATTGCGTGAATGACGTACGTGTACTTAGAATATGTTTTCAAGCCTTTAGAACAGTGGTCGGGGAACAGGGGTAAATTACTCAAATGGGGTAAATTTAAAACTTTTGGGGGTAATGCGTGCGGTATGAGAGACACTTTGTGCTGATATTTTTTTTCGTATATTTTTATTTTATTTTGTTACATAAATGTGGCGTTATTCTAAATTTTAGAATATTACGAATTTACGTCCTGATTACGTCCTCAAATATATTTTGGGGTAATACCCAAAAAAGTTCGCCGACCACTGCTTTAGAAGGATGTACATAACCCGTTTCAAATGCGATCCGCTGCAAGTCGCGACCACGATCGCCTCATTATGTTTTACAGTGTTCAAGAATAAGTTCATGCTTAAAGACAACTTAGCAATCATTCACAGCAACAACCCCCGCAGTTATGGGTACAAGGCTATTTACTGGCTCATTAGGCCTGTTCAAAAATCAACTTTTTCTTATTTTCATAGGTTTCTGTACATTTTCCCATGCTTTTTGACCTGAGAAAGCCGAAAATCACAACTATTTTGACCTAGGATGTTGGGAAGCATTGCCGCATGGAGCTTTAAATTTTCTGCCTTGAAATCGGCCAAAGCGCCAATTCCGGCGTCCCTTGAATTATGTTTTGCACTTTAACTTTTGATCTAAACAAGATAGAGCAACAAATTAGGTATCAAATGAAACAGCATAAAATTAATAAATAATTATAATAATAATAATAATAATAATAATAATAAATAAATAATAATTAATAATAATAATAATAATAATAATAATTATCTATCATTTTTCAGGAAACAACAGAAACTCAATCAGAATCTAGAAAACCATCTACAAGTTACAACTTCATAATGGCATTAAGCAAGGAGCTGAGGGAGCTCCGTGGGCGCACAGTTGATATCTCAGAACCTCCACGTACTGTCCACAGGCAGGTGTCAACTGGGCCATCTACCAGATCTCTCACTGAAACTTTCCTGGTTGGATACCCTTCAGCTTTTATCAGTGGTTCCCAGCTTCCCACCAACAGACAGGCGTTCCAGTATTTCCTTAATCTTCAGAATTTACCGGAAAATGCAGGGAGGCCCATGGTTCAAGACCTTGCATATGAAACAGTTGAATCTATCATCCCATTCTCGCAGATGGCTAGGATCAAGACAATGACCAAGTACAACGCAATGAAGCTCTTCATGAAACTACATGAGAAACATCGTGCTCTGGTGAAAAGCAAAGGAAGAGCAAGTTACCCTGGAGAAAAAAGAGGAGCATTTGTGCTGGAATTAGACAGCCTGTTCGATATAGGAGCTCCAGATGCAATCCAGGAAATACAGAACAACAGACTGTTATCCAGAGAGAAGAAAGATGAGGATATCAGGTTCTACGAAGACCAAAAGACTGAGAGGAAAGGTCATATGTCTGGTCATGACAAGATTTTTGAGACAAGATCCCTGCAGCAAGCAGCGAGGAATGAAAGACTGCAGCATAGACAAGAACAAGGTAAAACTAATTACTTTGAACGTTACAAAAAGTTTTAAGTTTTACTCCATTGCGATATTTAGCATGTACTTAACAATTACTGTCTTAACATGTTGTACTATTTTACAGCTGCAGCAGAACAAGAGGCAGTTGTTCATGTGGATGACATTACCTGGGGTGACTCAACTGACAACGACGCTAACACAGAGGACATGGATTACCATCAGCCTCGTCCTGGATGTTCTCACCATCAAGACACTGTGACTAGTGTGACTTTGACGTTTCCAAGGAAGGTCATGGAATGTGATGTCATCTGCAATACAGCTGATCGTCTTGGTTTATCAGACAATCAAGTTACTGCCATGGTTTCTGCCACCTTGAAAGCTGGAGGGGCTGATCTGGATAACTTCGTCATCTCAACCTCAACAACACGTCGCAACAGAATGCTGTCCAGGTATAATATCAGCCAGAGTCACATGTCCAAGTTTTGTGAAAACCCCCCACAGTACGCTGCCTTACACTGGGATGGAAAGTTGCTCAAAGATGTCTTGGGCAGTGAACCTGGAAGTACCTCAGAGACTTTAGCTGTGCTAGTGTCTGGTCCACCTTCATACACTGAAGGAAAGTTATTGGGAGTACCTGTCATCGACAATTCTTCTGGCACAGCTCAGGCTGAGGCTTCAATGGATTTACTGGAGACATGGGAACTTACGGATAATGTTACTGCCCTTGTTTTTGACACTACATCCAGTAACAGTGGAGTTCACAGAGGAGCTGCCAAACTGCTAGAGAAAATGCTGAACAAAAAGGTGTTTTATCTGGCCTGTCGACATCACATCCTGGAAATCCTAGTAGGAGCAGTTTGGGAGAAGCTGTTTGGGAAGGTGAAGGGGCCAGATAATCCCTGGTTTGAGCATCTGAAGGATGTTTGGACGGACTTGTCCAAGGAAAACCCAAAGATGCTGGCTATCAACAGCAAATGGCTGAAGGAAAAGAAGAAGAACAGTGAAGAAATACTCCAAGACATTCTAACAGCAGAAAGGCTTCCAAGAGCCGACTACAGGGAAATGGCTGAACTGACAGTCATTGTTCTTGGAGGAACGCCTCCTCGAGGTATTCACTGGAGTCGACCAGGCGCCATTCATCAGGCCAGATGGATGGCCAGAAACCTGTACTCCATGAAAATGCTGATGTTTGCAGATCAACTTGAGTACGACGAAGACACTGTATCAAAGCTGGAAAGACTCAACACCTTCCTTGCGCTGTTCTACACTCCTGTATGGATGATGTCAATGTCTGCTGCAGATGCTCCCGTGAATGATCTAAGTCTAATCCAGGACATGTTGAAGTACAAGAAAACTGACCCAGAGCTTGCTGATGCAGTACTTAATAAGATGGAAAACTACAAATGGTACCTGACGCAGGAAGTCGTGCCATTTGCCCTGTTCAGCAGTAGATTGAGTGACACATTGAAGCACGACATTGCTGCCCAGTTACATGCCACTGAGAAGCCAGACAGCTTCAGAACGGGAAAGCCTCTATTCCAGAGAGTCACAGCTAAGACCACCCTGGTTGATCTCATTGGCCCAGAATCACATTTCCTGCTGGACACACTGAACATTGGATCCGAGTGGCTTCTGGAACCTGTCACGTCTTGGCCACAGAATGAGGACTACAGAAAAGCGTTGGGACTATGTTAAGAATCTGAAAGCGGTGAATGACATTGCTGAACGTGGTGTCAAGATGATGAGCGACTTTGCAAATGTCATAACAACAGATGCCAAGCAAAGGGACTATCTCCTTCAAGCTGTGGAGTTCAACAGACGCCGCTTTGACAGCTTTAAGAAAAACTCTCAACAACTGACTGTGTAAATGTCATTATGAAATTAATCATCATGCAATGCTTTCACTTCTTGATCGATTAGACTTGTGACAAATGTTAATCTCAAATTTGTGTCATGAATAAGGCGCCTTGTCTGCCTTGAGTGTGAGAAAACGAATTTTGTGATATTTCTGAAATCTTTGTATGTACCAATGTGCCATTTCTTGTTCCAAGACTATCATAATTGTATAAGTTAGAAAGAGGATTAAAAACACTTTAATTTGGTGCCTATTTTGTTGCTCTATCTTCTTTAGATAAAAAGTTATAGTGCAAAACATGATTCAAGGGACCCCGGAACTGGTGCTTTTGGCCGATTTCAAGGCAGAAAACTTAAAGCTCCATGCGGCAATGCTTCCCAACAACCTAGGTCAAAATGGTTTTGATTTTCGGCCTTTTCAGGTCAAAACGCATGGGAAAAAGTACAGAAACCTATGAAAATAAGAAAAAGTTGATTTTTGAACAGGGCTACTGGCTCATGCACCTAGAGCAACAGACCGGGGTATACATAAAACATGCCAGCAACACGGGGGAAGTACTCGTTAAGGTCAATGGTCGTGTTTTTTGGGTTGACGGCCTAAGTGAGGATCCAGCCACTCGTAAGAAGACTGTGTATTCCTTTAACGGTTGCTGGTGGCATGAATGCCCGCGCGCTGAATGTGCCGTCAAAGGGGACCTTTATGGAAGATCTCCCGCCGACAGCCTCGCATGGACCCGTAACCGTGATCAACTTATAGGCACCCAGTTCAATCACAAAATCGTGTGGGAGCATGATTATGATGCACGGATGGAGACAGATGGCCAGTACCGTGAAGAAATAATGGCCATCAAACGTTCAATGGTGTGGGATCCCATCAAATGCGGTGACAGCTTGTTTGGAGGGCGCATAAACCCATTGAAGCTCTACTTTCCGCCTACGGAGGGCGTGAAACTCCACTACTACGACTTCTGCTTTTTATACCCCTACGTGATGAAGAACAATCCGTACCCCGTAGGTGCACCTGAAAAAATGGTGGGTCCCACCATACCAATCATCGAGGTATTTTCAGCTAACTTGAATGAGCGTTACTTTGGACTCTCTTTCGTAGACGTGCTCCCCCCTCGCGAGTTATAGATCACAAACTCGTTTCCCCTGTGCGTGAAGTGCGCAGAAGAGAACAACGGTGATTGTGACCATACAACCCACCAGCGTAAGATCAGAGGTGTATATACAAGCCCTGAGCTGGCCCTAGCTGTTCGCCATGGGTATAGAATATTGAAGATACATGAGGTGTGGAGGTTTCAGAAGCACCCAACCTTTTCACACCATATATAAACGCTTTTTTGAAGGATAAGGTAGAAGCATCAGGATATCCGCGAGGGGTTGATACCGAAGATGAAAAAACGGCTTATATTCAGCGTTACTCGTGCCCATGACGGTATACAGCTTGACCGATCCCTAATTGTTAAGAATCCTGGCAAGCGCTTTAGTGCAAAGTTGTGCCTAAACAGTCTTTTCGGGAAATTTGCACAGAATACCGGCAAAGGGAACGTCCATTTGGCACAGAGTTATAGTGAAGTCTGGGATTCTGCTAACGCTACCGATAAAGAGGTCATGGAGATCGTGAATGTAGGTAATACTTACATAATAAAGTACAGCATCATCGAACAGGCCACAGATACCTCACGGGTTACAAACATATCTGTACCAGTTTCACAACGGTCTACGCCCGCATGAAACTTTATGGTCTATTCAAGACTCTATTGCATTCTCTTGGACGTCGGGTGCTGTACGCTGACACAGATTGCGTGATATTCACAGCGAGGGAAGGTGAATACATGCCCGCTATTGGGGAATTCCTCTGAGAGCTAACTGATGAGATCAAGGATGAGTATGGTGATTGTGCATACGTAGACTCGTTTGTGTCATCAAGGCCAAAAACCTATGGGGTACGGGTGAGGGTAGGGGATGATATGAAGTATATTGTGACGGCTAAGGATATCACGGTTAACCATGCGAACCGTCGAATTGTTAACTTTGACTCGTTGAATGATCTAGTGTGCATGGAATATGAGGGTGACTAGCTACCCCAACTGACTGTGGGGACGCACAATTTTCGGGCGCAGAAAATGGTGTGTGTGAAGGAACTTCGGGGCACGAAGGTATGCCGTAACACCTATAGGAAGCGTTACCAGGTGCATGTTACCTATGATACCGTACTCTTTGGTTACCTTAATCCTTGATTGTTTTTATATATATATGTATTGTTAACGATATGTTTATTCATCACGTATATTTGTTTCAATTAAGGTTTCATTTTCTCCTTTGCGTGCGTGCGTGCGTGCGTGTGTGTGCAATAAAAAGCTAAGCTCCGCCCACCGTAAGATCGGCAACCTGACTCCTGCCACTACCTGGTCATATCTCTATCCCTGCGTGCAGGGGTTCTTAACCTGTCGCTCGCGAGCAACATGTTGCTCTTCAAATGGGCAAATGTTGCTCACGAACAAAGCCTGCTTTTCTAATGCAAAGCAAAAAGGATAATATTTTTCCTAAAATTTTACTGCTGACTTCAAGATAACATTTTCATTCATGGTCGACATTTTTAGCCATTTAAACGACTTAAATCTGAGGTTGCAAGGAAAAAATAATTTTGTTGTTGCATTATATGAGGAAATTACGGGATTTAAAAAAACCCAACTTTTTCAGAGCCTGAACTTAAAAAATGTTTGGCTGAAACTGCTAGCAACTGTCCATCACTCGTAGTAAAAGCACTCGAAAACATTAGTGACGAGTTCGAAGAGAGGTTCAAACACTTAAAAGAGCATCTACCAAACTTTCAATTATTGACAAACTACATAAATTTCGAGATTGATGATCTGACACAAATTTTCAAACAAGAGGAAATAGCAGCTGCAGAATTAGAACTTATTGATATTTTTCAATATACCTAAAAATTTTAAGCATTATGAAGTTTGCATGTGTTTAAAGAAATATTTAAATAGTTAAATATTTATCTAATTTAAACTTTAAGTTTAAGTTAAAGGCTTTTTTTATATATGTTGTTCACTAATTAAGTGCCAAAAATTTGCTCACTTAAGAAAAAAGGTTAAGAACCCCTGCCTGCGTGCTCAGTTGACCTCTGCAAACCCTTGAGCTCAGACGTGTATTTTCCTGCGTAGAAGAAAAATAGTAATGGCTACCTTTAATATTGTGTGTTCAACGTTCATGAAGTAGTATTCGGCAAAGTGCCAAGATGTGGTGGATACTGAAAAACTCCCTATTCCCCCCTCCTTTAATACTTTAAAGGCTACATTGAGCCGTGCGAAGGACCAAGATGTTAAAATTCTCTTCGGGTATTCTGGCGAGGGCATTGTAGGATTTCGTACTACAAACGATGTACTGAAGTATGTCGTACACCTACACGTCAGAAGATAAGCAACGGTTATGGATAGTGAGTTTTGTTGATGAGTGGTTGACAAGATATATTATGTCATGTTACATCATACCGATTACTCGTACCATATGGGTAACAATGTAAATCTTGTCATCATGGAAAACCTTAACTATTTTTACCACTATATTAATATATATCATGACGAAGTTTGTAGTGAAGATGTGGCTAATGACCTGTTTGAGTTTTGAACAGACTTTAGAGACGGGTATCACTTGTTAAACAAAAAAGATAAATATGGGCATGTGTTTCTATCAAACAGTGCACCTGATTGTTAAGATGTTTAGTTTGTGGAAATTAACGTCTGGTGAGTGATAAAACTTTAAAGCCGGTATTGCTTCGTGTAGCGGAAAATTCTGTTTGTTCAGGGGCACAAGTGTTCCAACAAGCCTGTACAAGCTTCACAGTTTAGGGTGTGACTCGCTCCCCCCAGCGACCCGCCCACCCGTGTACCTCATGAAACACACGAGTTCGAACAAACCCGTACACGTTTCATCAGCGTGACTCACTCCGCCTGTCAAGCCGATCCGTCCACCTGTGGCTCATAGTCATCTCAGAGCTTGAACCAAGTAGACTTGTGAATACGCTGGAACTTCCTTTGAGAAGCATTCTCAACGCCTCGTACAATGTCTCCGTGACGAAGTCATTGCGCGTGTTCAGGCGTGAAACCGGCACCATTAACTATGTACTTGAAACGATTTGCAGGCAAGCAAACAAACGTAATGTTATTTATTTAAGTGTTGAGGAGATGAATAGAGTCTTCGTGATAGTTGAGAAGTGGAGAGAGGACCGTTATAAAATATCTGCAGGTGTATGTACAAGAAGAGAGCAAATTAATGACGCCCCCTCATATGCCGTTGTTTGCACGTTGTGTATAAGTAACGAACAGCCATGCATTGATATACGACTGATGTGGAAGAATGCATCAGATAAAAACGTTCTTGTCCCTACGCGAAACCGTTTCATCCTCGACAGAATGTTTGAAATCGTCGAATTCCGCAAGCTGAAGCCTATATTAGACGCTCGTGTTACGGATATAATTTATTTTGTCACGGTTCTTGAATACGCATACACCGCTCTGCTCGACGGATTTATCGAATGTAGGAATGAACAAGGCGAGAATGGTCTTGAGCTGGATGCATATTTAAAAGGTTTAGATTCTTCGAAATATCCTAAACTTTGGTACAAAGCACTTGAGCGGTACAGGGCAGAGCTTGCCTACACTGTTCACCCTGAAGAGCTGTACCTTTATATAATGAATAGCTGTCGTCATGACTTGGAAGATTATTTCAATTGCCGCTATACAGAGTGAAGATTCACGATTGAAAAGCTCAGGACGGTAAGAAAAAACCCTCGATTGGAAAGGAGTGTTTATAAACTTGTATTTAATAATGATGTTGTGGTTAACGATGACCTCTTCGTGCGTGTTTTTATTGTATTCTAGCCGTGTTTAAAGATAACTTTCCAACTGAATGTAAAGTGGGCACAAAAATAGTATTGAACGATATGAAAGCCATTTATGTCGAGTATAGGCATCCGTATAATTTGAACGGTGAAGTGTTGCTTGGATGGTTTTACCGTGTAGTGCAAAGTAATAACGATGTGAATGTAGACTCGATTACGTGTGAGTTTAGCCTTTTGCACCGTAGAACATAAAGTATTTTGATGTATATTTATTTATTTAATTGTGTGTATATATATATATATATATATATATATATATATATATATATATATATATATATATATATATTTCCTCTACTAATATGCAGTTGATTATATGTTTCGTATGTTATTATTTTCAATATATTTAATTATTTAATATAGCTGTGTGTGTGTGTGTGTGTGTGTGTGAATATATTTTCTGTACTAATGTATTGATGGTTATATGTTTTCTGTATTACTGATTACATATTTCTCGCTCCTATTTCTTATGCTATTATTATTTTTTGATCATATATATTCCATTGTATACTTATTTTGATATATTGATCGTTCGTATTTCTTATGCTATTATTATTTTTGATCATATATATTCCATTGTATATTTATTTTCTATATATTTCTGATTCCATTAATTCGTCTAAATAAACAGAATGATGTAATGGTGTTTTATTTATTTCTTTTGGTTGTACACGGCATTTAATTATATCAATTGGCTGGCTTCTAAAACGGATTTCTAAACCAACTGTAAAGAATATATGCATTAATTAAATATATAGCGCTATCTGGCAACTCAACCCGTACACCTGAACAAGCCATTTACGCCTTCTAAGCCAACTGGCTGTTTAATTCAGATTATGTGCTTTAGTAAATAAATAGCGCAATCTGGCAAATCAACCTGTATATCTGAACAAGCCATTTACGCCTTCTAATTCAACTGGCGGGCTAAGCCAGAATATATGCTTTAATTAAATAAATAGCGCAATCTGGCAGCTCAGCCTTCTAAGCCAACTGGCGGATTAAGCCAGAATATATCCCTTAATTAAATAAATAGCGCAAACTGGCAACTCAGCCAGATAAGCCAACTAGCTGATTAAGCCAGCTGGCTGATTAGGAACATATTAAGACAAAGGCCGCTCGGCAGAAGTCTTAATATGCGCTTGGCTCCTGCCAGGCGAACACCTCTCATCCTCTCCCTACTTCTCCTCTCTCTTTCTCTTGGGGATAACTCCGCCTCCAATTTGCATAACTCCTTGTTGCTCTTGCAAAATTCCCCTCTCCCCCTTTGTTGCATAACATATTGCAACATTCCCCCTCCCCTTTTGTGTAACATCTTGCAACATTGCTCACCATTTGCAATTGCATTGCACTCTCTCCTTTTGCGCTCATACTACAGGGGAGATCCCATTGCGAGAGATTTGACTTGTTGATAAAGTTGATCGTTAAAAATGAAATATGTTTCGCATATAGTAGGTGTTAAAAGTGTAGAGAATTCTTGCTTAGTTTAGTTAAAGAAATTAAATTTCTTATTTCGGTATAGTTCAATTACGCTAATACTGACGACTTCATTGATAGGTACATTGGTATAAAGTGACTCAATATGAAAATCATTCATGACAAAATTGCTGGCTTCGTTGATTGAGATTATTTCATTTGCAAACTTAAACGAATTTAAAACTGTGTTAATTTCTCGATAATTTAGATATGTGTGGGATTATTCAAAAGACCTCTTGAAGGACCGGGGATTCGTCAGATATCTTCGACGAGTTTTTATTTATTGTGTATGCTAAAAAACTGGTCTAACTGGGTTATTTGTTTTGCGTGTTTTTGGAAAGCCATAAAAAATTTCTGGTGCAGATCTCGAAGAGTGGATGGACATATAAATTTTCTTTGTGATTTTATTTTGTTTTAGAAGTTTTTGAGAAAGCGATTTAGTTTATCTTCGAGTCTAAGAGAGATTGTTAAAGGATCTTCGTTTATCTTCTTGAATTTTGTATAGTCAGAAAGAATCATATTTATTTTATTAATGTAATTCATTTTATTCATGATGAATATGCCTTTTCCTTTGTCACGTTTTGAAATTATGATTGAATTATTTTTCTTATAGTTCTTTTAGTTAATTTACATCATTCTTATTTACAATAGGTGAAAATATTTTGTACAGTTTAAAATTATTAAAGTACTTATTTGCAATTTTTGAAATTTTAAAAGTGGAAGTTTAGAGTTAAGAATTTAATTAGTATTTCTTTAAGTCGATAAAGTAATCTTTCGAAAAATAAATATTTACAATAATTTAGTTTAAAATTTGGAAGTCTGAAATCCTAATAATAGCAGTCGGGGCAAGTGTAGTTTGCGTCCCCCTGACGCAAAAGGGGACACAAACTACACTAGGTCAAAGTTGGGGAACGTAAACTAAACTAAGATCTTTAGGAGACATTTTTTAAATGAATCCATCAACTAAAACGTTAAAACTAACGAAAATATTACGGCGCACCTAAAGCAAAAGCACCCCCTGTGTAATTTCTTTATTTATCGTCAGATTTTTATGGCATTTTCAATATTGAGGATTTCAAGGCGGACATCGGAATAATGCACACCATTTTTTAAAAAAAATGTTGAATTTTTTTTTAAATGTTTTCTAAAAAAAAAAAAAGGGCATACAGTTCACCTAACCGGGCCTTCAATGGCGGACATCGGATTAACAATGAAGGCCCGGTTAGTATTTGAAAACCTCTATAATGAAAATTTCATACAGTTGACCTAATCGGGCCTTCAATGTTATTCCGATGTCCGCCATTGAAAGTCCGGTTATGACAATTCGTTAGGTTAAGTTATGTTATTTTCGTTAGTTTTAACTAACCTAACAAATTGTCAAAGGCATACAGTTGACCTAACCGGGCAGTCAATGGCGGACATCAGAATAACATTGAAGGCCCGGTTAGTGTTTGAAAACCTCTATATTGAAAATTTCATAAAAATCTAACCATAAATAAAGAAATTACACAGGGGGTGCTTTTGCTTTAAGTGCGCCAATATTACGACTTAACCGGATCATCTGAATATCCGTTACCCCAGCTTTTTTAGTTAGCTTTATAAGGCTAACTAATGAAAATATCACGACCTAACCTAACCAATCGTCAAGGGCGTACAGTTGACCTAACGATTGGTTAGGTTAAATCGTGACATTTTCGTTAGTTAGCCTTATAAAGCTAGTAGTATAGCCGGAAAAGGTTAGAGTGCAGAGCAATTGCAATGTTGATCAAATGTTGCAAGGTGCCACTCACCCAACCCCCTTTGTTTCAAGGTGTCAACCCCCCTCCCAGTGCCAAACAAAATGGGGAACTCCCCCAGTAAGCTGGGGGAGTCCACCTAACCTCTTTGGGAGAGAAGTTGGGACGGCCTCACCCCCCCCAAAGGGGTATACCTAACCTAGAGAGAGAGAGAGAGAGACCATCCAGCTTCTGCGAGATGCAGAAACTTAATGAGAGCTCATGTAGCATCATTTGGCTTAGAACACGAAATCCGCCAGTTGGCTTAATCAGCCGGTTGGCAGTTGGCTTAATCCGCCAGTCGGATTAGAAGGCATAAATGGCCTGTATATATTAATAACCTTCGAACGAATTAAAAGCGTACACAAACGCACAAACTCTACAGTCCCCTACTATACGCCCATAGATCCCCTATTATTACACACACACACACATACACACACACAACATATATATATATATATATGCATATAACTGCAATGACCGCGCAGTATATAAATGAATAGAAACGACATAAGTGTTAAGGAACGTTTCCGCACACGAGGAGGAGAGATAACGAATAATGAAAAATGAGGCGAACCGCCCGGGCGGTTCGCCTCATTTTTCATTATTCGTTATCTCTCCTCCTCGTGTGCGGAAACGTTCCTTAACACTTATGTCGTTTCTATTCATATATATATATATATATATATATATATATATATATATACCGGGTGTTTGCAAACTTTCTGTACAAATTGTAATGGGGGATAGGCAACACCAAGACAAACCATTTTCGTCAATAAGTGTATGTCCGCTGACGTCACCATTCGGCGCGAGAGGGCGCCGCTGCAATTGGCTAAAAGGTGAAGTGCGCTAGACTCGCGCTTGCCGCGGGCATTCTTAAATCGGACGTAGTACGCGTAACATGTTTATTTAAAGAAGGCATGTTTATTTAAAGAAGGTGCTGAAAGTTGCGACCGGTAGCATCAATGCATGCCCGACAGCGTCGAAGCATTGACCGACGTACACGTCGAAAGATTCCCGGCATTTCGGGAACAGTTCCAGCGGCGACAGCGATTCTTGCTACGAGGTCTTCTTCTGAGTAAATGGGAGTCTCGTACACGAGGTTCTTCATGTGTCCCCACAGGAAGAAATCGAGGCATGTTAAATCGGGCGATCTTGGTGGCCAGGCTACAGGCCCACCCCGGCCTATCCATCGGTCCCCAAAAGTGGCGTTCAGATAATCCCGCACATCGTTGCTGGAGTGTGCTGGGGCCCCGTCGTGTTGAAACCACATTCGTCTACGAATAGCCACGGGAACATCTTCCAGCAGTTCCGGCAACGTTTCTTCAAGAAATATCCGATAAACCCGCCCGTCGAGTCGGGCAGGCAGCAGGTACGGCCCAATCAACTTGCCATGGACGATACCCGCCCAAACATTGACGGCGAACCGTTCTTGATGAGCATGCACCCGTGTAGCATGTGGATTTGCGTGCGCCCACACGTGAGAATTGTGCATGTTAAACACACCCTCACGTGTGAAACAGGCCTCATCTGAGAACAGCACATAAGCCGGAAATTAGGCTGCACCGATGTCTGCTGCAGAAACCAGCGTGCGAATTCCACACGAAGAGGGTAATCCCGAGGTTGTAATGCCTGGACTCTCTGACGATGAAACGGATGTAACTGCTGCTCGTGCAACACTCTCCAGACCAGGTCGTGGTTCACACCGAGGATACGTGCAACACCTCGTGTGCTTGCGCTTGGATTGTCCTCAAATCGCCGTAGGATTTCTTCTTCCATGTCAGGAGTGCGCACGTTTCTCTCCCGACTAGTGTCATGCATGTTTGCATGGAATGTTCCAGTTTCTCGCAGTCGCCGATGCAAATGCGCAAACGTTTGGTGGTTTGGCACACGTCTGTTTGGGAAGCGCTGTCGGTACAACCTCACAGCAGCTCTTCCGTTTCCATTGGCAGCCCCATACACCATATGCATGTCAGCCATCTCAGCAGTCTCAACACCACGTAACCGATATGAGGGCTACAACCAAGCGTCTAGACCTTAAGTCTTAAGACCTCTCAGCAGTATTACACAACCACCACCACAGCACCACAATCACCACCACAACCACAACCACTACCACATTTTTATTTACAAGCTCCTGGTAGACCGGCAAGGTCTCTAAATACGACCTAATAGACAGAGCTATTAAACATAAACAAATACCTTTATGGGGCCAAGGGTTAGATCGACAAGGTCTCAAAAAGAGGGCAACGCTAATAGTTTTTCTATTAAGCTTCTCATGGTGGAACACCACGAGGCCAATTCATGGTTGGCAAAAACCCAGGTTTTCACAAAAAGAACAACCCAACTGGGTTTTTGGGTTTTTGCTGGGATTTGGGTTTTTGGTTTTTTGATGTGTTGAATTTTTTTTTTAGAAAGGTTCGATAATTATGTAGTGCCTAATATATCTATTATTTTATTAATTTATTTATTTCTTTATTTCACAGAAGTTCAGATATGAGAGATAATAATGACATATTAGATTTTTCTCCATTTTAATTTTAGATCTTTCCTTTATTTCTTAACAGCAGATTTCAGCTTTATTTAGACCTAACTCAAATTTAAATTTTTAAGATGCCAAACTCAAAGAGTTATAGAGGTGGAAGATCTAAAGCTAGCGAATGGGACGAGGTGACTTTATTAAGTGATCAGCCTACTAGAGTACTATGCAATTATTGCAAAGAAAGTATCACTCGAAAAATTGAGAGAGTGAAGCATCATCTAGAGAAATGCAGTAAAAGAAAAGTGGAATGTTTTGAAAATGAGGCAAAAGGTATGCCGAGACTCGAATTTGGAGCATCAGTTGAAACTGATTCACTTCCTCCAACTTTGGCTTCTGGCAAAGATGATCCAAAGATTATAAGTGAAAATGTGCCTGAAATGAGTGACACCAGTGCAGGTTCTTCATCATCCACATTCTGTCGTTCAACACCAATAAAGCATAAAAGGCAAAGATCAATTACACCACTTGTGGTAAGAACGACTGTGGACCAAAAGGAAGAATTAGATTTACAAGTTGCAAGGTTCTTTTTTTCAGCTAACATACCCTTCAACGTTTTAGAAAATAAAGAATTTATAAAATTAATCAAAGGTCTAAGATCAGGATATGAACCACAAAACAGGAAAAGGTTGGCATCTGATCTGTTAATAAAAGTTATTGATGAAGTAATCCATGAAATGAAGAATGACCTTAATCTTGATGATTGTACCATTACCCTTATACAAGATGGCTGGAGTTCAGTAGGTAATGATCCTATTATTGCGCACAGTATTCATAACGGAAAAAAGCATATATGATTTCAGCAGTAAATGCTGGAAGTACAAAAAAGACAGCAGAATATTGTGCACAGTTAGCTAGAGAAGCAATTGATGTAAGTATAACTATTTTGTAGGTACATTTTATTTTAGTTATAAACTGAATGTAATTCTCCGTCTTGGTATACTCAAATGCTCAGTTCCTTATGAGTTATGACATTTTATTTTCAGGTATTTGCTATATGCACTGATAACGAAAACAAAATGATAAGAATGAGAAAAATTCTTAAGGAGGACAACTACAGTCTTATTACTTATGGCTGTTCAGCACACCATCTAAACTTGGTAGAAAAAGATGTCTCCCCAAAATCAATTCTCAAGCATGTTGTAGAAATTAACAAATATTTCCGAAACCATCACCAACCTCATGTAAGCTAAAAACAAATCCAATAAATAAGCTACTGTCAGCTTTACTTTTATGCATTAGCACTGTCAATGTTAGCATTAGCACTGTCACCAGTGTGAATCCTAATTCACGACTCATTAATAAGTTGCATAAGCTATTTATTTATGCTGTCAAATCCATCAATATTTGTAATAAAAATTTATTTTAGGGTTGGTCAATGGAGAAAGGAGGTATGATGCCGCAACTACCAAATGAAACCAGATGGAATTCTCAGTTAGAATGCATAAAAACCTATTTGTCAAATTACTCTCTATATATAGAAATAAGAGGAGAGCATATTAAAGACATTGATCACAACATCGGAAAATTGATTGGTAACTTATCTGTACAGAGAGAGGCACTCAATTTACAGTCACAACTCTTACTTGTTGGAAATGCTCTAGATAAGGTGTTTATATTATGCAGTTAAAATTACTTAACTTTAAATACCAATATTAATTTCAAGATATTTTAGAGACTTATAGTGCGCATTTTATTTATAGAATCCTGTACTAAAGCACTACTAATAAATAATTAAAATACACTTCATTTTATGTGTTGTAACTTGTAACACCAAAAAATAAATTCTAACAATGCATAATTCGAAATGTTTACAGATGTTTTCATTCAGTCATATATAACTTTATAGTTTTTATTTTTTTTGTTACAGTTGCAGGTTGATAATACAACATTACCTGATGCTGTTGAAGTTTGGCTGAATTTAATCCAAGATGAAAAATTAGCTCCATACAAAGAAGATATTATTAAGAGATTTAAAAAAGCTATGGAGCCATGTCATCTTTTGGCAAAAGTAACTGACCCAAAGTATGAAGGTAAATAGGACCTAAATGCTTAACTACTATCAATATATAAAACTTAGGTAACTCAACTGTGTGGGCAGAAGAGTTTTCTCTAATCTGAATCAAATCATCTGGCATTGCCATATTAGATAACAATTAGCATAAATTAGATACCATAACATAAATTATATAATCTATAATCTATATTATTAGCTTTATTTTTGTTTCCACACAGTTCTATTATTTTTCAGGACAAAAACTGAATAGAGTTCAAGAGGAAGAGGCTGAAGAATGGCTGATTGCAATAAATTCAGAATACATGGCAGGATATTATGCATTCTTCTTAAAAGACACACTAATTTTTCTTCCTTATTTATTCAAAGATAGTATAGTGAGCTCTACATCAGCTAGTAATTGGTGGAAAATTGTTGAAATAAAAAAAAAAGAGACCAGGTTGCCATTAGGTTTTGCTAAATTTATGAGATCTATCTAGTTGTCCGGCCAGTTCCAGATCATTGGAAAGATTTTTTTCAACATTTGGCTTGGTATGGAGTAAAATGCGAAATAGGTTAGGAAAAGAAAAGGAAGAAATGTTCGTTCGAATCTACCGCCACCTTAGGTCAAAAGATGCTAAACATACTGATCAATAACACAGGTCAACAAAAAAACATTTTTTTTTCGTTGCCAAGGAAATTCGTACGAATTTAGGGTATTTTGGGGTTGCTGAATTCCAAAATGAAAGTAGTTTTTCCGATTTGGCTCTAGTTCTTGAGATAATGAATACCCTCAATTAATAGGAAACGTAACCATAACGCGTGCATATGGGAAACTACCGGAACATTCTAGATGGTGAGACCGAATAAAATGCCATTATGTATTTCATGTGTTTACTTTTGTATGATTTGAGACAATTTCAATGCGATTTGTAAGTAGGCTCCGCCTGAACATTAAATTTTTTGCATTTTTACGTGTTTCAATGGGGGTACCAATTATCTCATAAATTAGAGCCAATCTAGCAAAACCGATGTCATATTCGGAATCAGCACCACAAAGTTACCCCAAAATCACTCTAATATGATTGGCAATAAAATGAGTGTTGACCAGATAATCAATATTAGATACCACTTAAAGTATTTAAATTATAAAGCTGAAAAGAAACATGATTTATTTTTAGATATAGATAGCCAATTAGAAGATAGATAAATTAGATACAGTATCAGATATAAGATTCATGATGAAACATGTCAAATAAATAGTTTCTGGAAATTTTAGTTTATATTGGCCTTATCACATTAATTTTAGTTTATACTTGTTAATATATAAGACTGCATAACCATATTATAAAAAATGCCAAGTTAAAAATAAGTTTATGAGAAGTAAATTGATGTGGGTTTTTAGGTTGCGTTTTTGGTGGGTTTTTGGGTGGGTTTTGGATTTTGGGTACCAACCCTGGGTCAATTTGACGTTTGGTGAGCGATCTTTTATACAAAAAATCGAATAAACTAAGTCGCTTGAACGACTTAACATCAAATAAACCTAATTCTAATTTTAATCAATTAGAGCATGATGGCCTAACCTTGCATCTGGTTGGCTGAAGGGGACTTTCTCAAGGTAGATCAGTTAAAGATGCAATTAAGTTTTACTTAAATACATTATTTACGCACATCAGATTAAGAGGATGTTATTTACCCCACTAACAACAGTACGTACCCATTTTGTAATGTAAACTCAATAGTGAAGCGTTTATTTCAAAAGCACAGAGGTAAAAGTAAGACTCTGAGGTAATAAGTGAACACAAGAACACTGTGTTGGTCGCAGATGGGCCATGAAAAGAGATAATTATTTGAGAGAGTAGGCAAATTGCTCTTACATATTAAGTTTCAAGATAAGTCTTTCCATTCTACAATTAAGTTGTACCCTTCAGGAGGCTTCTTATTGCCACTGAGGAAGTTCAGAGAAAATGATATATGAAGATAGCTAATAAAAATAAATAAACGAGATTTGTATGCTTTACCCCCCGCCCCTTAAGGAATTGAAGATATTACAGTTCCTTAATGGCCTTATATAATATACTATTGCATTCAGGATACTTTTGGCTATATTTTTTGGGCATAAGGGGAAAATGCATTGTCACAGCAATAAGATGCCTCAGTTGGTACTATATCCTGACAAGCTAGAGCATTATTAGGAAGAGGTATAATAAACACTAAATTGGATTTGTTAACAGTAGTGTTGTATGCCCTCATCAAACCTGGACCACGTTGCCTGCATAACAGGTTAAGTGATTTGTGAACTGTTGAAGACCGTCCTACTTTTGACTCCTCTACAGCACCCCGCCTCATTCGGGTAATTTGATATAAGAAAAAGTTGCTTTCAAGACAGGGACTTTGAACAACACCCTGGCCGGATGAGTACTGAACAATACGATAGTCGAATCTCCGCAGGAAAAACAGATGGAGAGAGAGAGAGAGAGAGAGAGAGATTTGAGTGCATTAGTATTATTATTATTTTAACCCTTTACTTGCCTACGTCTCTAATTTGGATGGGCTTTGCTCCTTCACAGTTAGCTTTGAGTTGTTCAGCAGATTCTGATCTGCTAAATTGCACTATGGTTGCCTTCAATCTTCTACGTTTAGTTGTGTTTGTGACAATACCCTGATTTAGAATATGGCTGTATGTTTGATTTGGTGTTACCACTTCTTTAAATTAATCTGACTGATTAATATGGCATTGATGCAAGGCCGGATTAAGCATTGTTAGGGCCGGGGGCAATGAATATTTTCGGGCCGGTGTCACTAGAAAAACACAATTCTTTACCTGATACATCATACATGAGTGATGTGATCAGCTGACTGGGATCGATCAACCGAAAACGAAACAAAAACAAAGATGTGATTACAGAAAATGTATACTTTGTTCACATAAATGGGATACTAAACTAGGTTTTGTAGAAGCGGAATCTAGAAATTTTTTTTCTTCCTCACGGTCGACTAATTATTTCAAAGGTAGATTATAGCGTTTACATAGTTTCTTGGGGTCGGTCAGCATCTTGGGGCCGGTCAACATCTGGGGCCGGGGGAAAATACCCCCTTTGCCCCCATTATAATCCGCTACTGCATTGATGGGGTACGTTTAGAAAAATAGTTTCCAGATTCTCCATATGTAGTTATTGCACAGTAGGGCGGAGCGTTTTTACACTTTTTTCGATTTTCGTTTTGTAATAGCGCGGAAAAGTGGCTCTTCCACGTCAAAAGTAAGTGTGTAAAATCTGAGAGATCCGCAATAATATCTTCTGCCTCCGCACCCGCGTTGAAAATCCAAAAAATGCTCCAAAATACGCATTTTTTTCAATATTTTCTTATAGTTTTAATTTTCATCCTACCTTCTTGTAATAGCGAGGAAAAGCATCCTAAAGGTTTATTTTAGACAGTTTTAAATATTTTTGTCCTGCGATAATATCTTCTGCCACCGCAAACGTTCCAAAGTACAGAAAAATCTGCATAATTCACATATTTTGCATATTCAGCCTATACGTTAATAAATTCACTTTGTACGTCATGTAGTACTCCCACATCGTTCTAGAAGCTTCCCCACAGCCTGGTATGGGGTGTTGCTCGTCATTGCCATATACGGCAATGAGTCAGTGAGTGATGACTGATGAGTCATGACTCACAACACTCTACCAGGTCTTCTTGCTCTCACTTCCCCGCAGTGTTGTGCTAGCTACGTTTCGGGTAAGATGTGGATTGTGTTGCTCTTGCTGTTAATACATCTTTGGAACACGACAACACGCATATGTGGACATGTACTGCATATTTTAGTGTATAATAATATGTTGGTGTAATATACAAAACTTCTGCAGAATGCAAGAATATTTTACGTTTTAGGAGTAATTTCTTAATTATTGTATTAATTACTGTGTTTTTCACAATGTCAGTACCGCTCAAGCAACAAGAACTTCAAATTGCCCTATATTTGGGACTCCAGCTGATCTAGACAAGAGGTGCCTTCCAACCTATAAGGACGTCATGAAATATTTTCATCAAATAAGGTTGAATCTGAAGACATCGAAGAAAGAGCCTACAGTTGCAGAAATTTCGGGTGTTCTCTCAAAACCTCTCGAAGATTTGTGGAAAACAGCCTCTATTCCTACTGTTTCTCATAACCGTGTCGTTCAAATGATTAAAAATTACCATGAAAAATGTCAAAACTTAAAGTCAATAAAAAGGAAACAAGATAGTGACCCATTCAAAATTAAATTACAAACATTTCAAAATGAGGCAGAAAACAAATTATTTGACATCAGTACTTGCAAATGTGAAAATTTTGATAAGAGTTCATGTGAAAATCATCTCAAGGTTCCAGCAATTGAACAAGACTTCCTTAAAGATCAGAGAACAACAAGAAAATTGGCAATAGGCTCTCTTGATGTTTCACAAACTCGTAAAGATCTAGCAACTATTGCTAGAAGACAACAGAGAATGAAACAGTATGAACCAAAACCATCTACCAGTAAAGGACAAGCAACTGAAACACTGTCATCAACATCAAGTGAAACAGAAGGAGCGGATTCTGATTATAAACCGACACAGAGAATCAAATCGATGGAACAATCTCATCATGGAACAATCTCATCATTGGCTGTAGCTTGTGTCAGAACTGGTGTGTCAGACAGGTCTGCTGCTATAATTGCTTCGGCTGTTTTTGAAGACGTGGGAATTATAAACGAAAAAGATTTAAGTTCAGTAATAGACAGATGCAAAGTATGGAGAGCTAGAAAAAGAGTGAGATCTATCATTCAAAAGAGAGATTACGAAGAAGAAACTATGGAGAGTATCTATTTCGATGGAAGAAAGGACAGAACTGCAGTGCAAGAAAAAGTTGGCAATAAAGGTTATCAAAAAAATATAACAGAAGAACATGTCACTTTGCTTCAAGAACCAAACTCGCATTATATTGGACATGTAACTCCCGCTTCTGGCTCAGCACAGAGTATATCTTCTGCAATTTTGGATTTTTTTCGCTCAAATGAGATTGATACTTCAGAAGTTAAAGCCATTGGATGTGACGGGACAGCAGTTAATACAGGACCAAAAGGAGGAGTGATAAGAAGTATTGAAGAGCACTTTCAGAGAGCACTCCAGTGGCTGATTTGCTTGCTTCACACTAATGAACTTCCCTTGCGGCACATAGTGACTGACATTGATGGTAAAACAACAGGTTCTCATAGTTTTACTGGGCCTATAGGAAAAAAGTTAATTGATTGTGAAAAGAGACCTGTTGTTGAGTTTGAAGCAGTTGAAGCGGAAGAAATTGCAGTTGACAGAGATGATCTGAGCACAGATCAGAAATATTTGGCAGAAATCTATGATGCTGTGTCAAAAGGTGAATGTACTCCCTCTCTAGCTCAAAGGAAACCAGGCAAAATGGCACACTCCAGATGGATGACAACTGCTAACCGCATACTTCGTATCTACGTTTCAACTGAAGAACCTTCAGACAACCTTAAGTGAATCGTGGATTATATTATGAAAGTTTATATTCCAATGTGGTTTCAAATCAAGAGAAATTCTTCAGCAACACAGGGAGCCAAACATCTTTATCAAATGATACAACGCTCGAGGTCGTTGAGTGCCCGCTGTATAGAAATAGTTGATCGTGTTATTCAGAGAAATTCCTATTTTTCTCATCCTGAGAATGTTCTCCTTAGTATGATTCACGATGAAGCAAAATATATCAGAGAATTAGGATGGAGGAGAATCCTTAAAGCAAGAGATTCTGAGTCAGCCGCAGTAAGAGTGTTTAAATTGCCCACGTTGAACTTTCAGTGCAGTGAGTACTACAACATGATTAACTGGCAAACTTGTGAGCTGTCAGAGCCTCCTCTGACAAAAGCTCTATCACGCTCTGACATCCTGAACTATATCTCATCAGGAGATGTACCTGATTTCATCCCACGCTTTCCTTGCCACACCCAAGCGGTTGAACGGCATATAAAGCTGGTAACAGAGGCTTCAGCTGCAGTATGCGGTTCAGAGGCAAGGGATGGATTTATCAGAACAAGATTAGAATCCAGAAAGAAAATGCCAAGAATGGAAACAAAAAGTGACTACAGTATGTAACTAGCCTAAGTCCGATAATGGTAGGGTGGTTGGGTCGGGCAGGGAGGAACTCGAAATGCAGCCACCTCCACGTGGTGAGTTCTGGGTTATTTTGTCAATCTAGTACATTCAATATTGACGAAATAAGCGAGGAGCTGCATGCATATTACATAATAAGTCATCAAAAATAAACCAAGCATATGCGAAGTAGACTGCACTGGTGGACCTAATTATTTAATTGCTCAAATATATAAACTTCTTAAATTACTAAAATATATAATGAATTGTTAATTGCATTACTTAATACATAATTAACGAATAAAGTGTGGTGTCGGGCCGAAGTTGACCATAATAGCGTCATTAGAAAATACGCTATTTATGTAAATTTTCCCGTATTTTCGAACGTTTGCGGAGGCAGAAGAAATTATCGCAGGACAAAAATATTTAAAATTAGTCTAAAATAAACCTTTAGGATGCTTTTCCTCGCTATTACAAGACGGTAGGCTGAAAATTAAAACTATAAGAAAATATTGAAAAAATGCTTATTTTGGCGCATTTTTTGGATTTTCAACGCGCGTGAGGAGGCAGAAGATATTATTGTCGCTTTCTCAGATTTTACACACTCACTTTTGACATAGAAGAGCCACTTTTCCGCGCTATTACAAAACGAAAATCGAAAAAAGTGTAAAAACGCTCCGCCCTATTGCACAGTCATTAGATCACATAAGTTATGAAATAGGTAATTCCAATTAACTTAGTATATACGATATGCTCTCGGGTGTGTGTATATATATATATATATATAATATATATGAAAGAGAAATGTACTTTTGCGTGATTAGCTGTAAATATGATAGTTATGTGTTAAAATGTAGGTTGCTGCCTAATTTTTATTGCGAAAGAATTAGATGTTTAGTTTAATTATATAATAATACTACTACTTCAACTTAAATTGCTATACACGATGTTTAAAACATCGCTTTCAACGCTTCAGTTCATGGATGTTAACAAAGTTCCTCATTTCTACCATATCTCAAGAAGTGAAATTTTTCAATGTTAAATGTAATGTTGCCTTCTGACCATTTGTATATTTTGTTTGTGACCCTCTGCAAGGACTCCACCATATTTGCATCGCGGATTTTTCTTCCGAACTTTGTATCGTTTGCATACGATGCTGGTATACTAATGCTGTTTACACCGCTGGCTCTGTCTCTTAGCATGATAATGAACACGAGTGAGGCCAGTACTATACTTTGTGGTACTGCCAGACACATGGAGTGCCACTTTTCTGCAGAAATGTGAAGAGACTATTGCCAAACAGCTATATTTACTAGGGAGGAAATCACTCGACACATGACAAATTCCGCTCCCCTTGAAGAACGCGAACATTGCCCCCCACTTATTTAAAGGTGGTAACAGAGCCAATGCCCAAGAATTATCGGCCAGTGACTCTCACCTTACACCTTATAAAGTTTTTTGAACGTATAATTAGAGGCAAAACTACGTACTACCTACAAGAAAAAGACTTATACAACCCAGATCAGCATGGCTTCAGGGCTGGAAGATCATGTCTATCACAGTTACTAGACCACCAGGAGAATAGATTGTGTCAGGACAAAACATTGCTGTAATATATACGGATTTGCTAAAGCCTTCGATGAATGTGACCATGGAATCATAGCACACAAGCTGAATTACTGGAAAGCTAGGAGGGTGGATATTTAATTTCTTGATGCAAAGAACACAAAGAGTGGTGGTAAGTGGAGTTAAATCGGAAGTCGTGAGCTCTAGCCCACAAGGGACAGTATTAGCTCCCTTGCTGTTCATAATAATGATCGCAGATATTGATGCAGATATTAAGGACAGCGTTGTATCATGCTTCGCAGATGACACAAAGATGTGTAAGGAAATATTGAACGAAGGTGACATAAGAAAATTACAAAACGACATTGAAACATTATTCCAGTGGGCAGAAGACAAAAATATGAAGTTCAACGAAGAAAATTCCAACTTCTAAGATACGGTAATAATAAGGAACTACAGAAAAAGGGGTACAAAACTCTGCAAGCCAAACAGATAACGCTAAATCCACAAGTCAGGGATCTTGTAGTAATAATGTCGTCGGATGCAGAATTCAGAGAGCATTATAACATCAAAATTACAACGACTAGAAAAATAATGGGAATCATCTGGAGGAGCTTCCGCAGCAGAAAAGCAAGCATTATGCTCAAATTACGGAAGAGTCTAGTCCTACCAATAATTGAGTATTGCTCAGTACTCACAAGCCCATACAAAAACGAGACATTGCGAACACTGAAGCTATACAAAGGGCTTTTACGTCTAAGATAGCGGAAACGGAAGGTGAAGACTACTGGTTTCGACTACATTCCCTTGGTTCTTACTGACAGGCTTTCTAACCAGAGCATTTTTCAATTATTATTTTTACCAGCAAAGATACAAAATTTTTTTAATAATTTTCGTTTCTTACTTGTATCCATGGAACAGACATAAATAATTAGGAATGATTAGACATCCTACTTTTTGTACCACTTGCAAATTTTAGATGTTTTACTTAACAGTCCTTGATCTGAATCATCTAGCTGCAAAAATAAGAATATTGGACCTCTCACCATGTACAACATATCCCGGTGAGACGGTGAAGAAGTTATCTGAGCGCTGAAATAAACTTACTGTATATAATGTATAAATGATTTGGCAAGCAACCACGAAGATGAGAAGTTTAAGTTAAGTAGAAATTCAGAAGAAATTAAATATTGGTGCAGAGAGCTGGATGAAAATTTTATAAAATAGATAAAATTAGGTTAGGTATACTCCTTTGGGGGGTGAGGACTTCCCACCTACTCCCCCAAAGTCTCTTCTCTCCTCCTGCTTTCTCTCCTCTCTCTCTTAGGTTAGGTGGATTCCCCCAGCCTGTAGATAGATAGAGGGCAAGAGATTACGACAAACCGGTGCAATAGTAAAAGCAGAAATTTGAATGCCCTTTAAGAGAAAAACGACAAATAATCTAATGGCCAGTTCTGGAACATTCTTTCTCATTCCATCTTTCCCTGTCTATGACTAAGGATGTTATATTTAAATCAGGTCAACTTGCGCGAAATTACAAGAAGCCAAGAATGATGTCGATGTATTGCTTCATAGAAGGCGTGAGTAGCCAACTTTAATTTGTGTGATAATATTAAAACACAAGTTAAACTTAATAAAATGGTCGCGAAACATTTTTCAGTTTTAACTATGGTGCCATAAAGCTCACCTTCGCCCTCACGGTCTCACCCCTCAGCCCTCACCCCATTAAAAATTTGAGCACCCACCCTCTACCCTCTAATCTCAATTCCTGTGGAAAACACTGTTGTAACCACCCTCTGCTAACATTGTTGTTAATATTGTCTTTGGTAGCGCTGAGACACTGACTGACTGTGGCGCATTGTGGTGGGATGGTGGGAGGCGAACCGCGAATGTAAACACTGCCAAATCACGGTTAACTCCATGTCACGATCACGGATAAGTGCATAATGGTAACAATTAGTAAGTAATGGTTAATTCAATTGACGACAGTGAATCACGGATAAGTGCTTGAATAAAATGTGTGTATACATCGATGCGGTTCCGTGCGTCGGTCTCTCTTCACACGAAGGTCATGGTGGTGGGCCCCGCCTCTAGGCATGGCTTGATGGAGGAGCGAGTTGCTCTCTTGCGCTCTCCACAGCACATAGCCAGGTACACCCGGCTCACCTGGCATAATATGCAGTCTATTTAATTTCTTCATTTCTACCATATCTCAAGAGCTGAAATTTTTCGGTGTTAAATGTCATATTGTTGTCTTCTGACCACTTGTATATTTTGTTAGTGTCCCCCTCTGCGTCGATCTCTCTTCACACAAAGGTCAAGCTAGTGGCCCCGCCTCTTGGCCTGGCTTGGTGGAGGAGCGACTTGCTCTCTTGTGCTCTCCACCGCACATAGCCAATATATATATATAGATAGATGGATAGACAGGCAGATAAATAGATAGATAGTTAGATGGATAGATATATAGGAATACATTTAAGGTTAAAATATCCGCGTTTGACACTCAATTTAACCTTATACCCTTAAACAATAGAGACTGAACAGGTGAGATGAATGTATTCGTTTAACTATACGATGAAAAAGGACTTAATAGAACTTCATGTTAGTATACTCATGTTTTCAACTTGGTTGAGCAATATATATATATATATATATATATATATATATATATATATATTAGTGATGTAGGTCACATCCGCATCCGCATCCGCGGAACATCCGCACATTTTCTCGCATCCGCATCCGCGTCCGCATCCGCACTTTGGACTGCGGATGTCGTGCGGATGTGGACCGTTGAGATAAAACGTCATTAATAAGCGGAAATTATCAAATTCTACTATATTAATAGAACTAGTTCATTGTGCGCAAAAGTGATGCAAGCGACAAGACGAGAGGCTGTTCTTGTATGAAGTTACTCTCTTGCAACCTACTTAGATCCACGTTACAAAGCTAAGTTATTTTCACCTAGTACATTAGAACGAGTTAAATCATCACTTGGCAAAGCAGTTGAAGAGCTTCAATCTCTTGAATCTGTCGCTTCGCCACCCACCAAAAGAATAAAAGTTTCAGTGACAGAACCAACACCTTCAACAAGCAAATCTATCACAGAATCTGTCTCTCAGTTTCTTGAGTCAAGCAGCAATGACGAGACCTACGCGATGTCAAAAGATGTAGTAAAAATGATCGAGAGCTATCACCAAGAAAAACGCCTGGCTGCATGTGACAATCCTATTAGTTGGTGGAAAAATACGCAGAATATCTATCCATACTTGAGTAAACTTGCAAGGAAACATTTAGCCTGTCCTCCAACAAACGTACCAAACGAGAGATTATTTAGCAGTGCTGGATTAATATATGATGAAAAGAGAAACAGACTGGCAGCAGAAAAGGCAGAAAAGTTAATGTTCCTTAAGCATAACCTTCCTATAATTAAGTTTGAACATTAAACGATGAACATCTTAGTTTACTTTATTTCAATTACTCATTTATAAATATGCCTAATAAAACTTTAAACTTAATATAAATAGTTATCAAGCTAATTAAAGATCTCTTTCTATAAGGGTGGAGGTTGGGGAAAGAGGTCGGTGGGGTGCATTTGAGTTGGGTTCACGTCCCGCATCCTGGTAACACAATTATGGTTTCTAATTGTGGCTGAAACTCAACAAAATATAACGAATTTATTTGCAGACGAATTCACTAATTGATTTCTATATTAGTTAGATGCTTGATATTATTTTATATGTTCAGAGAAAAGTACAGCAATTATTGTACAATTAATCAATTATACTACATTATAGCTACAGCTCTCTCTATATAATAACTTATTATATACGTTAAACACAACAAATCTCGAATATATCCTAAAAAATAACGAAAATGTAGACATCCGCATCCGCATCCGCGGATGTTGAAATCAAACATCCTCATCCGCATCCACGGATGTGAAAAAAATGACATCCGCTACATCACTAATATATATATATATATATATATATATATATATATATATATATATAGAAACATTTTATAATTCTTTATTGCTGGATAGGAGGCCCCACCCAATCTTCGACGTTTTTAAATGTGTTTGTGTCAATACACTGTATTAGAAATCGAATCCTCAAGGCAGTGTTTAATTCGAAAATTGCGCTGAAGAAAATTTACTTTAATTCGTGAAGAGTAAGATTTAATATGATCAAGAAGCTGGTTTAAAATTACATTAAATGTAATGCAGTGATGTTGAAGAGAGAAATTATTTAGAGTAATTCATATTAAATCCATTTCTTGAATTGTAGAAGGTGCAATTAAATGGGTTACACCATAAATTCCATGTTTTATAAATACGCATAGAAAACTATATTTATTGGGCATGCCCTACTGAAACTTAAAATCTAGTTTTAAAATAGTTATATTAATATTTTTTGTACCGAAGTTTAAGATACTTCGAAGAGTCTATACCTTTTAAAATAATTGTGCATCATTATTTCTGGATATCTTCAACAGTAAGATTTAATATGATCGTGAATGCCGGTTTTAAATTATATTAAAAATAATGGAGCAATATCGCAGCAGGGCTGCAAATAAAAGAGGAAAAATGAATAAGTTACCCAGAAATAGAATCTATTTTTATTATAAAGTTAAATTAATATTTTTTTGTAATAAGGTTTAAAGATATATTTGTGTCTTAAAAATAAATTTATATTGAAACAAAATAATTGGATAAAAGTGGAAAAATTAATAAGTTACACCGAAATAGAATCTATTTGGGCGAAAGTCGAGAAATGAAATAGTTATCGTGAAATACACTCTATTTTTAATATAAAGTTATGTTAATATTTTTTATGTTATAGTCAAGGGATAAAAATGTATATTAAAGATAAATTTGTATTAAAGTAAAATAATTGGCCAAAAGAGGAAAATGAAATAGTTACCCCAAATTTAATTTCTATTTTGTTTTAAAAATCATATTAATGCTTTTTATGTTATAGTTTAAGGATAAAATTGTATATTATGGTAGAAATTTGTTTTGGCATCAAACAGTTAACTTATTCGATTTTTTGTATAAAAAATCGGTCACCAAACGTCAAATTGGCCTCGTGGTGTTCCACCATGAGAAACTTAATAGAAAAAAATATTATCGTTACCCTTTTTTTGAGACCTTGTCGGTCTATTCTTTTTCACCATAAACGTATTTGTTTATGTTTAATAGCTCTGTCTATTGGGTCGTATTTAGAGACCTCGTCGGTCTATCAGGAGCTGGTAATTAAAGCGGTGGTGGTTGTGGTGGTGGTTGTGTAATACTGCTAAGAGGTCTTACGCTCAAGACGCTTGGTTGTACCAGTAGCATGACCGCAAAATGGGAGAGTGCAATGCAATTGCAAATGTTGCAAGAGTGCCAACCCCCACCCCCTTTGTTCCAAGGCACCCATAGTTCCAACCCCCCTTCCCCCTTGTTGCAAGTCCCCCTAAATGGGGGAGGGGAGAATGTTGCAAGAGCAACAAGGGGTTATGCATCTTGGAGGCGGAGTTATCCTCAAGTTGCAATGAACCCCCGCTGGGGGGAGACCTCTTTGGGGGATAAGGTGGGACGGCCGCATCCCCCCAAATGGGTATACCTAACCTAAGAGAGAGGAGAGAGAGCAGAGGTGTTCGCTTGACAGGAGCCAATCGCATATTAAGACTTCAGCCGAGCGGCCGTTGTCTTAATATGGCCCCTAATCAGCCAGTTGGCTTAATCAGTCAGTTAGCTTAGAAGGCTGAGTTGCCAGATTGCACTATTTATTTAATTAAAGCATATATTCTGGCTTAATACGACAGTTCGCGTATCTGGCTGAGTTGCCAGTTTGCGCTATTTATTCAATTAAAGCATATATTCTGTCATAATTCGTTCGGCAGTTGGCTTAGAAGGCTGAGTTGCCAGTTTGCACAATTTATTTAATTAAAGCATATATTCTGGCTTAATCCGACAGTTGGCGTATCTGGCTGAATTGCCAGTTTGCGCTATTTATTTAATTAAAGCATATATTCTGGCATAATTCGGCAGTTGGCTTAGAAGGCTGAGTTGCCAGTTTGCACAATTTATTTAATTAAAACATATTCTGGCTTAATCCGACAGTTGGCGTATCTGGCTGAGTTGCCAGTTTGCGCTATTTATTTAATTAAAGCATATATTCTGACTTAACCCGCCAGTTGGCTTAGAAGGCGTAAATGGCTCGTTCAGGTTAAGTTGTCAGATAGCGTTATTTATATAATTAATGCATATATTCTGGTTTACAAATCCGCTTTAGAAGCCAGGCAATTGATATAATTAAATACCGTGTACAGACAAAAAGAATTAAATAAAACACCATTACATCATTCTATTTAGGCGAATTAATGGAAATATAGAGAAAATAAATATGCAATGGAATATATATGATGAAAAATAATAATAGCATACAGAAGATATAATAAATATACAATGTAATATATATATATGATCAAAAAATAATAATAGCATAAGAAACACGAACGGGAAATATATAATCAAAAATAGACAAAACGTTGTATTATCAATATATTAGTACAGGAAAAATGTATACAGTTATATTAAATAATTAAATATATAATAAAAAATATACAAAACGCTGTATTATCAATATATTAGTACAGGAAAAATATATACAGTTATATTAAATAATTAAATATATTGAAAATAATAATATACGAAACGTATAATCAAAGGCATAGTAATACATTTATATATATATAAATATAAACACAATTAAATAAATAAATATACATCCTTTATGTTCTACGGGTTATAGTAAATAAAAAAAAATAATAATACACGAAAAGTATAATCAATTGCATATTAGTACAGTAAATATATATATATATAATTATATATATATATATATATATTATATATATACAGAGTAAACTCACACGTAAACGAGTCTACATTTACATCATTATTACTTTGTACTACGTGGTAAAACCGTCCAAGCAACACATCACCGTTTAACTTATACGGATGCATATACTCGACATAAATGGCTTTCATATCGTTCAATACTATTTTTGTGCCCACTTTACATTCGGTTGGAAAGTTATCTTTAAACACGGCTAGAATACAATCAAAAGCACGCACAAAGAGGTCATCGTTAACCACATCATTATTAAATACAAATTTATAAACACTCCTTTCCAATCGAGGGTTTTTTCTTACCGTCCTGAGCTTTTCAATCGTGAGCTGTTCTTCACTCTACACAGCGGCAATTGAAATAATCTTCCAAGTCGTAACGACAGCTATTCATTATATAGAGGTACAGCTCTTCAGGGTGAACAGTGTAGGCAAGCTCTGCCCTGTACCGCTCAAGTGCTTTGTACCAAAGTTTAGGATATTTCGAAAAATCTAAAACTTTTAAATATGCATCCAGCTCTAGACCATTCTCGCCTTGTTCATTCCTATATTCAATAAATCCGTCGAGCAGAGCGGTGTATGCTTATTCAAGAACGGTGACAAAATAAATCATATCCGCAACACGAGCGTCTAATATAGGCTTCAGCTTGCGGAATCCGACGATTTCAAACATTCTGTTGAGGATGAAACGGTTTCGCGTAGGGACAAGAACGTTATTATCAGATGCGTTCTTCCACATCAATCGTATATCAATGCATGGCTGTTCGTTATTTATACACGACGTGCAAACAACGGCATATAAGGGGGCGTCACTAATCTGCTCTCTTCTTGTACATACACCTGCAGGTATTTTATAACGGTCCTCTACCCACTTCTCAACTATCACGAAGACTCTATTCATCTCCTCAACACTTAAATAAATGACATTACGTTTGCTTGCTTGCCTGCAAATCGTTTCAAGTACATAGTTAATGGTGCCGGTTTCACGCCTGAACACGCGCAATGACTTCGTCACGGAGACATCGTACGAGGCGTTGAGAATGCTTCTCAAAGGAAGTTCCATTGTATTCGCACGTCCACTCGGTTCAAGCTCTGAGATGACTATGAGCCACAGGTGAACGGATCGGCTTGACGTGCGAAGAGTCACGCTGATGAAACTTGTACGGGTTTGTTCGAACTCGTGTGTTCCGTGAGGTACACGGTGGGCCGGTCGCTGTGGGGAGCGCGTCACACTGCTAAAGTGTGTGCAGACTTGTTCGAACACTTGGGCTCTTGGACAAACAGAATTTTCTACTATATGAAACAATATCGACTTTAATATTTTATCACTCACCAGACGTTCATTTCCACAAACTAAACATCTTCACAATCCAGCGCACTGTTTGAGAGAAACATGTCCATATTTGTCCTTTTTGTTTAACATGCGATAATCGTCCCTAAAGTCTGTTAAAAACTCACAAAGCCCATTAGCCACAACCTCACTACAAACCTCATCATGATATATATTAATATAGTAGTAAAAATACTTAAGATTCTCCATGATGACAAGATTTACATTCTCAACCGTAGGTTACGAGTATTCGGTATGATATAACATGACATAATATCGCTTGTCACACCACTCATCAACAAGACTCACTATCCATTACCGTTGCTTATCTTATGAACATGTTGCTTTTTCTACTTCGCGGTATATGTGAGCCTTTATAAAGGTTAGGTCTATAACATACTTCAATACACCGTCTGTACTACGAAATCTTACAATGTCCTCGCCAGAATACGCGTAGAGTATTTGAACATCTTGGTCGTTCGCACGGCTCAATGCAGCCTTAAAAGTGGCAAAGGAGGGGGGAATAGGGAGTTTTTCAGTATCCACCACATCTTGCCATTTTGCCGAATACCACTTCATGAATGTTGAACACGCAATATTAAAGGTAGCCATTACTATTTTTCTTCTACGCAGGAGAATACAGGTCTGAGCTCAAGGATATACAGAGGTCAACTGAGCACGCAGGGATAGGGGCATGCGCAGGTAGCGGCAGGACTCACGTTGCCGCTCTTACAGTAGGCAGGGCTTAGCTTTTTACTGTACACACGTACGCATTCACACAAAGGAGAAAATGAAACCTGAATTGGAGCAAATATACTTGATAATAAACATATCAATAAACATATATATAAATACAATCAAGGTTTAAGGGAGCCAAAGGGTACGGTATCATAGGTACCAGGCACCTGGTAACGTCAACTATAGGTGTTACGGCACACCTTTGTACCCCTAAGTTCCTTGACGCCCCCCAGCATCTGTGCCCAAAATTTGTGGGTACCTACAGTAGGATGGGGTAGCTGGTCATCCTCATCTCCCAAGCACACTAGTTCCCTCAACGAGTCAAAGTTAACGGCTCGACGATTCGCATGGTTAAGCGTGATACCCTTAGCCTTCACGATATACTTCGTATCATCCCCTACCCTCACCCGTACCCCATAGGTTTTTGGCCCTGTTGACACAAACGAGTCTGCGTATGCGATGTCTCCATACTCATCCTTGATCTCATCAGTTAGCTCTCCGAGGAACTCCCCAATAGCGGGCATGTATTCACCTTCCCTCGCTGTGAATATCACGCTATCTGTGTCAGCGCACAAAACCCTCCGCCCAAGAGAATGCAATAGGCCCCAAAGTTTGATGCGTGCGTAGGTTGTTGTGAAGCTGGCTACAGGTATGTTCGTAAACCGTGAGGTCTCTGTGGCCAATTCGGTGATGTTGTACTTTGTTATGTAAGTATTACCTACATTCACAATCTCCATGACCTCTTTATCGGGAGCGTTGGCATAATCCCAGACTTCACTATAACTTTGTGCCAAATGAACGTTCCCCTTGCCAGTATTCTGTGCAAATTTTCCCGAAAGACTGTTTAGATACAATTTTGCACTAAAGCGGTTGCCACGGTTCTTAACAATTTGGGATTGGTCAAGCTGTATACCTTCACGGTCACGGTAACGCTGAATATAAACCGGTTTTTCATCTTCGGTATCAACCCCTCGCTATCAACCCCTCACGCCTCAACCTTATCCTTCAAAAAAGCGTTTATATATGGTGTGAACAGGTTGGGTAGCTTCTGAAACCTCCACACCTCATGTATCTTCAATATTCTATACCCATGGCGAACGGCTAGGGCCAGCTCAGGGCTTCTATATACACCTCTGATCTTACGTTGGTGGGGTGTATGGTCACAAGCACCGTTTTTCTCGTCTGCGCACTTCACGCACAGGGGAAACATGAGCTTGTGATCTACAACGACGGGTAAGATCGGCATCCATAAATCGCGAGGTGGGAGCACGTCTACGAAAGAGAGTCCAAAGTAGCGCTCATTCAAGTTGGCTGAAAACTCCTCGATGGTTGGTATGGTGGGACCCACCATTTTTTCAGGTGCACGTACGTGGTACGGATTGTTCTTCATCACGTAGCGGTATAAAGAACAGAAGTCGTAGTAATGGAGTTTCACACCCTCCGTAGGCGGAAAGTATAGCTTGAAGGGATTTGTACGCCCTCCGAACAAGCTATCACCGCATTTGAGAGATCCAGCACCATTGAACGTTTGATCGTTTTTATTTCTTCAAGGTACTGTCCATCTGCCTCCATCCATGCATGATACTCATGCTCCCACAAGACTTTGTGAGTGAACTGGGAGCCTATAGGTTGATCGCGGGTGCGGGTCCACGCAGGACAGTCGGCAGGAATTCTACCGTGGCTATCTCCTACGATTCCACACTCAGGACGGAAGCATCCGTGCCACCAGCAACCGTTAAAGGAGTACACAGTCTTCTCACCAGTTGCACGGTTTTCATTTAGACCATCAACCCAAAAAACACGACCATTAACCTTAATGGATACTTCACCCGTGTTGCGGGCGTGCTTTATGTATACACCCAGTGATGGGCATCGATACATGAAAATCGCTAAAGCGATACCGATACATCGATACATGAAGAACGTCTTAGGCGATACCGATACCCCGATACTTTCTAGATGTCTTAAGCGATACCGATACCGATACATGTATCGCCGGTACATTTTTATAATTATTAATTTAATATGTAGGTATTAGATATTATTGTTTATACTAGTAATTTGTACGCACTGTAAGTAAAATGAACGACATTTTAATGGGTTTTATAGATGTAAATAAAAACAATTGCTTTATTTAATGAAAGTATGTTTTAGTTTTGTAGGATACATGAATGACTGAAAATATTACACTAACAATTAAAAGTAATTACTATTACCCTTCAAAAATACCAGCTGGCTAAACATCTGATCAGACAGTCTATTCCTTTTTGGAGCGTGAATGTGACCAGCCAAACTAAACAACCGTTCTACAGGAGCAGAGGATGGTAGTGGTGTGTTATACTTCAGGAAGACCCGTAGAATTCCTGGGTACTGCCTCAGAGATTGGAGAGAATGACTTCCGTCACCCAGATACTGTAAAACTTCCATCTCAGTGGAATCTTGGGTTGCAGAGACATTAGTGGAAGCAGACTCATAGTCATAACAGAAGAAATCATCTGCACTTCCGTCAGATGAAGCATCACTTAGTTGTTGCTGGGGGGTCTGCTCGCTGAGGCTCTTAACAGCATTAACCAACATTTCTTGAACCCTCTTTTTGACAATGTTAGTATTAAATTTGCCTTTTATTGTCATCCACTTTAACTTGAACAGAGGATTTGAAGACGATGCCAGTATTGCTGCTTTACACTCATGCGACGCATCAAGGCACAGAAACTTTTCAAACCGCTTAGTGAACCCTACTGTGACTGCATTGAGAAGTGGCTGACAATGACGCAATGCTTCCGAATTCAAACGCTCTAGCTTCTTCTCTACAGCTAACAATGTTTCTATATTATGGTTAATTAATCTCAATAACACAAGTACAAACGTGTTTAAACGTTGCGCCGTACTGTGTGACGTGACCAGTAGAGTAGTACTGTCATTAAATAAATATTTAATAATATTATTATTTATGTATATTCAAAAATATAACTCAGTAGTGTTATATTATAACATCTATTTAAATATTTAAAAATTCTTATTAATGTATCGATGTATCGAAGTATCGATTTTTTTCGATACATTTAAGAAAATTGACCTTAGCGATACCGATAAATCGATACTTTTGTCAAGTAGCTAAAGCGATACCAATACAAAAGTGTCGATCGATACGTATCGGCGATACATGTATCTAGATACTGCCCATCACTGTATACACCTGTCTGCTGCTGTAGGTATGTGAGCCAGTAAATAGCCTTGTGCCCATAACTGCGGGGGTTGTTTCTGTGGATAACGGCTAAGGTGCCTTTAGGCATGAAGTTATTCTTGAACACCGTAAAACATAATGAGGCGATGGTGGTTGCGACTTGCAACGATCGCATTTGAAACGGCATATGTACATCCTTCTAAAGGCCTGGAAACATACTCTAAGCAGGCGCAGATCATTCCGCAATAACGCTCACATTCATCAGCTATATTATAAGAGTTAGATTCATTAAAACTGTTGTAGCATCGGTCAAAATCTTCACGTTCATCTGTACTCATACATTCATAGTTAAAGTAATGTTTGAGTGGAGGTAGTCCTACGTAATTTAAAGTTTCGTTAGTGAGGAATGTGTAAGGGAAATATCCTTTTGAAACTTCAGTGGCTACGCCCATCACCTTGGGTAGCTTTGCTAATTTACAAGGTGTGAATAATAAAGTGTCTTCAAACTGTACATTACCTCTTATTTGCATCTGTATTAGTTTGTCGCCTCTTTTCAAGGGATCACCTGTAAATATCTCAGATGACTCGTGCTCAAGCAACTCCTTATAAACGAACTGTCCATCAAATTTCACCCCATTATGGGCAAGAATATACAGTCATTTTTTTGAACTTGTCCGCTAACTTGACAATATAGGACACAAAGAGTTTCACAGGGCTATCGTGGGCATTCGTCTTAAAAACGTTTGTCCGTCTTCCACATTTGTGGCACTCATCACACTCGATCTCCATACACTCATCACAGATAGTCCGGCTCACAAGTAAATATGGAATAACCTCTTTGGTTTCAGCGTTCGTATATGTTTCTATATCGTAGTACACAGTTATACAAGGGCTGTTTTTAGGCTTAGCGTCTTTCATATAACATACATGCTTTATTCTAACCGCCTTATATTTCTCATGGCATGTAGAACAGTGAATTTCATCACATTTATGCATGAATTTTCCCCAATTATCCATCATGTGAAACATATATCATTCACAGTTTCTCATTTTCCTGCACGTGCCAATTGATTTATAGAGCTCAAAACAGTTACTATTGAAAAATGTGCATCTACACACATAACAATCCCTCTTCTCAGCTTCAACTACACGGCTTTTACATTTGGAGCTTTTACACTGCTCACATATCATGTGGCAATCTTTACAATGTTTCACTATATTATCCGCAAACTCGATACACTCCTTACACAAATCATGTTGTCGTCCATATTTTCGACTTTTATCATAACTCGCGTAAAGGCCCATTATATTAAGGATGGGGAGATACGTTGTCCCTGACAGTCCTAAAACAAGTAAGGGTTTTGTACGATCTCTCACACAGCTTTTTAAAACATACGCATTTCTTCGACGATCATCCAGTCGAAATACAACTATACGAACATTCTTTTCCTGTTCTACCCTTCTCAGCTCTTCAGGACCCATATTACAGTCAAACTCAAGTTTACAGTCAACAGCTAGTTTACGGGCACGCTCCACTACCGTAGGCAACCAAATTTTTTGGGTCCGTGTATTTAGTACAGTAAACATACGAGCTAAGACTACTGCTATAAAGCTACAGCCAGGATCGACGTTTATATGCCGTCTATAAATAGCCTGAGAATTGAAGTTAAGAGTATAAGGTGTGGCACTATACACGGTGAATATTTACCGTGAAGTTGTCCATATTGAAGGCTATACTACTTTGAGAGGCCTGCATTATACGGCCTAATATATACTCTATATCTTCAGCTGTCAAACGTCTGAACGGTAATACTACCCAAAAATCATCTACTTCTCCGTCATCTGACCCGAATCCGAAGGACAGCCTCGTCCTGACTTCAAGTTGATCGCGGGTCTGAATGGCAAACTCTACAATACGTTCAACTATATACCGATTTCTAGTAAAGGCTGGGGTGGGGGTAGCGGTGCGCACCAACTCAAATGTTATACCATCCTCCACAGAACGGGAAGCTGTTGTGGAGGAATTACCCGGATCTCAACAATGGGCATATTTGAGGAAGATAATATTGTGGGGGTTGTGTCGTAAGAAGTTGAGGGTTGGGGATCTATTACTGGGGATCTAACAACCGGAGCAATCCTGGCAAGCTTTATACCTGACGTGGAGGGTTCTTCATCATGCTTCTGCTTTGAACTGTCTCGTGCTACGGGTATCGCTGGTGAGGGCTCGTCAGCGGGGAAGGGTTCTGTAGCTGCACGGTCAATGGGTTCGTCTCTGATATCGATGATGGGGTGTTGTACCTCATCATCTTTCACGGTTCTGTGGGAGAAGCGAAAAGCAAGAATGTAGAATATAAGGGTCATCACTTAAATATTTATTATATTTTGTAAATGACCCACTTATGAGTGTGGCGTGTTAGAAATGGATTGTGTTGAAAAATTCAGGTTCACGAGCCCATCCACATGTATTATACCTAGCCCTACATGATGTGGTAAAACTGTGTTTATGCTTAAAATCATTAAAGAAAAGGGAGAGATGTTCTCAAAATTTGTGCAAAAAGTTATATGGTGCTATTCGACGTATCAATCAGTGCTCAACGAGCACCAAGATGATATTTTGTTCCACAAAGGTGCATATGACGTTAATTCATTAAAGGGAAATGAACAAACGGTCATTGTAATTGACGATCTCATGTTGGAGATGGATAAAACGTTTGCCGAGACATTTACAGTATTCTCCCACCATCTGAACATAAGCGTGTTCTTCATCAATCAGAATCTATTTTTCAAAAATAGATACATGCGCGATGTGTCGCTAAATACGCAATATCTAGTCTTATTCGCGCAACGTAGAGATGTATCACAAACTGGGGTATTAGCCTAGCCAATCAAATGTTCCCGAATCAGCGTAAGGAGTTTTCGGAGGTTTATAAAGAGGCCACAAACCAGCGTTATGGATATTTGTTTTGTGACCTTCACCCGCGAAACATATTTAGGATGCTTCTAAGAACGAATATATTCCCAAGCGAGCCTGAAACGGTGTATATTCCAGAATGACAAATAGGCTAACGAAATACCGTGAATTAATAAAAATCTATCAAACGTTTGCCCCGGGCACTGCAACAGATGTTTGTTAAAAATATCGATTCTGACTTTTTAAAATGCATCTGTGAAATCTGTCTTAATGTTATAAAATGTAATGTGCCAATGAAACCCTCTCAGAAGGATCGCTTTCGTCGTTAGAAGAACATAATACGAGCGCTCGCTCATAAAAGTCAAACTGTGGGTAAGAAAAAGCGAATTATTGTACAAAGAGGAGGATCATTCCTACCCATCTTATTTTGAGTGTTGGGTCCTTTAGTGACTAGATTAATATAATGAAGAAGGTGGTTCTGATTCCGCACGAGGTGTATGCTTCATTGCAAAGTTCAAAGACTCCAGACACGGCTCTAGAACCCCGTTAAAGTGGGCTTAAAAGAATGGAAAGCGAGTTGCTAGCCCTATTAAACAGTGAAAACTCACCTGATGAGAAAAGGATCTTGTACCAAGAGGCTTTGCAGAAATTTCTGCATGAGTATGAGGATTATAAGAATCCTACAGAGCTCCCCGTGGTTATTAGGCACAATGCGAGTAGTGCTGAGCATAGCGACACAGGAACTGGCCCCGACGTTAGAGATGACCAACCAAAGAGCAACTGAACACAACACATCGAACATGTGCTAAAAAACAGCCTCCCACATACATTGAGGAATAAAGGTTTGTCTTTATAATCTATTGAGTGAGGACCCCATCATAGAGTGGACCGATACAGGTGAGGTCATTGTTGAAGGAACAAGGGTACAAGGATCCAATATCGTTGATATTGTTCATGATCTGGTGAGAAAGTTGGACAGACCCTCGCCAACGGGATGGAAGCATATTAAAGCAAGACTTCAACAAATAAATGTCCGCAAAACATTGATAGGTAATCTGAATAGGTTAAAAGACTTGGATCAAGTCTCGCATGTGTCACAACTGAGTACGCCATCGCCCCCAGCAGCAGCAGCGTCTCTGAAGAGGAGAAAGAAGAGAACAAACGGCCAGTCTTATCCACGTGTCTTTAAAATACGCAAATGGCTAACATATTAAGTAAACGCTATTATGACATTTCTAACCCCGCCTCCTATGGTGGCGTTAATAAACTATACAGAGGTGTTTACGGTGTAAGGAAAAAAGATGAGAGATTTTTGCGGGAAGAGGATGCTTATACACTTCATAAACCGGTGAGAAAAAGGTTTAAAACGGCCAAGACAACAGCTGCTTCGAATTACTCTATTTGGCTAACGGATTTAACAGACATGCAAAGATATTCAGTGTATATCGATGGTTACCGCTACATCCTATTCATAATGGATGTATTCTGTAGATATGTAAATATCTGTGACTAATTCCCCTGAAAAATAAATCGCCTGAAACATTTGCTAAAGCGACCAAAACGTTGTTGTTGAAAGAAAACAGGATTCCTGGCTATTTTTGTCCGGATATGGGGAAAGAATTTATAGGTCGCGCTTTTCAGAACATGCTGACAGAGTTTAATATCAGCTATTACACTACTAATTCTATACATAAGGCTTCTTTAGCTGAAAGAGTTCAACGTACCATAAAGGAACGCATGCACCGCTATTTTACACATAAAAACACATACAGATTTCTAGACATTCTGGAATCATTGGCCTCATCCTACAACCGCTCACACCATCGCACGATTGGGACAACACCTAACGAGGTTTTAGAAAGGGGTACGCGCCCAGAGGTGAGAAGAGATTGAACACCACCATACTCTGCGCGTTTCAAAATCAATGATTATGAAAGGATGTCTCGTTCGGGCAATAAATTCGCGAAGGGATTTGAGCAAGGATGGACACGTGAGATTTTTAAAGTTAGGGCTATGAGACCTAAAGGTGAGATAATTATGTATTTATGCCTTCTAAGCCAACTGGCGGATTAAGCCAACTGCCAACTGGCTGATTAAGCTAACTGGCTGCTTAAGTCAACTGGCGGATTTCGAGTTCTAAGCCAAGTGATGCTACCTTAGCTCTCATTAAGCTTCTGCATCTCGCAGAAGCTGGATGGTCTCTTCCTCTCTCTCCTCCTCTGTCTCTCTCTATTAGGTTAGGTATACCCCTTTGGGGGGTGTGGCCTGCCCACCTTCTCCACCAAAGTGGTTAGGTGGACTCCCCCAGAGTTCCGCCCCTTTTTTTGGCACCCTGGGGGATGGCACTGGGGTAGGGGGTTGGCACCTTGCAACAAGGGGGATGGGGTGGGTGGCACCTTGCAGCATTTGAACACATTGCAATTGCTCTGCACTCTAACCTTTTGATGCTGGGGTGACGAATCTTAAGGTGATCCACTTAACCTAACCAATCGTCAATTTATATATATACGATTGGTTAGGTTTAGTCGCAATATTTTCATTAGTTTTAACGTTTTATTTGATTAGGTATACACGGAGAACGCAAAGTACACTAGGATAATGTAGGGGAACGTAAACTACACTAGGATGATGTAGAGGAACGTAAATAAACTACGCTAGGCACCACAGGGGGACATAAACTACACTTGCTCCTAGCAGTCTTTTTCGTCTGTAGAAAGGATTCTGTTAGAGAGATTTAAGATGACCGTGTCAGGGTTGACTGGTTGTACACTAGATTTAAGTTGAGTCCGAGTTTCATTAATTTCTTATGATGAATGATTTTCACTTTTTTAATATATTTTTCCATTATTTATATATAAATAATGGAAATACTTGTAGTTCATAGAATTCGGCAAATTATTCATTGAAAGTTCATATTACTAAGAAAGTTGTTTTTTTTTAAACATTGTTCTTTGTTGTACATTCCTTATTCAGAATATTGTGTTGAAAGGATTTCTAGAGGTTTGAATTATAGAGGCTTTTGTAGTAGCTTGAATCTGAGGAATTTTGGTATGAAATTATAAGCTTTGGAGGTAGTGAGAAAGTTTTTGTCGATTTTTTGTGAACCTTTTCAGTTTTCCTGTTTTTGTTTAAAGTTTCTCGGCCCAATATTCTAACAATAATTTGTTTTAATGTTTTGTTCCTACGGACTCTCAATTTAATGATAAATAGAGGAACCAAAACTCTTAACATATTTTAAGGATCACCTGAACATCAGGGCCGCCAGCCTTAGTTAGTTAGCCTTATAAGGCTAACGAAAATATCACGACCTAACCTAACCAATCATTAGGTCAACTCTCCGCCCTTGACGACTGGTTAGGTTAGGTCGTAATATTTTCGTTAGTTAGCCTTATAAAGCTAACTAAAGAAGGCTGGGGGCCCTGATCGTCAGGTGATCCTATTTTAATAATTTACTGCAGACCTTTCGCAATATCTTCCATCATTAGTGCGATTTTAAATCTGATTAGTTTAAATATATATAAAAATATGTAGTTCAAATTAATCTACATTTTTTCATTGTGTAAAAATTAAAATAACGTATGTGATGGTGCAATTATATATATATATATATATATATATAATATATATATATATATGATGAATAAAACCACGAAGGAAAGGAAACACAGAATGGTGCTCAAGCGCTTTCGTCTAATGACATCCTCAGGAACACTGAAGTACATAAAGGGTTACAGCCTATATATAGGTTACAGAAAAAAAAAAAAAAAAACCTATATATATAGGCTGTAACCCTTTATGTACTTCAGTGTTCCTGAGGATGTCATTAGACGAAAGCGCTTGAGCACCATTCTGTGCTTCCTTTCCTTCGTGGTTTTATTCATCATAAATATTTTTCACGTGTTACTTTCGTGAAATAATTTTCGATATATATATATATATATATATATATATATATATATATATATATATATATATATATATATATATATATATATATAAACATATTAGGGTAGGTTGATTTTGGAACTGTGATCTTGGACTAGTCTAGATAGAAAGGTATTAATGTATAAAAAACGTTGCACCAACTCATATTTGTGAAAATGATTGTATTTTTTGAGGATTGTTAATTATTTTTAAGTTGTAAAATTGCCGAATTTTACGCGTAAAATCGCGCGCGCGGCATTCGCGCAATGTAGACAAACAAAATATCGGACCTTATTTCATCAAAATAGTCAATTAAAATTCGGCTTTTTTAACAAAACGATGCTTCAAACTTATTGTAAATGCATTATAGATGTTTATTAGTGTATTATTTTGTATTTTTTAATGATATTTACCTATAAAATGTGTATTAAATTAAGTTATTTTATGATGCGTTCATTTAATTGTGTTTATTTTCAGATATTTCATAAAAATGGGTAAAAAACGGAAGTCTGCAGTGTTAACTCGAAGTGATAGTGCCAAAAAATTCAGTGGCCAGCCTTCCCCTTTGGATAAAACAGAGCCTCCTACCCTCCGCCAAGTTATTCAGTACAGTTATTTCCTCCAAAACAGCCACCAGGACTTGAAAGACTATGATATTGCTAAAATGATAGCAAAGGATGTGATTGAGATCTGGCAGGCAGTGAACCCGCGGCTGCCCCTGTATGAGGAATATTATGAGTGAAATTGGTGGATAAAGTGTGCTTCAAGAAAGCAAAAGAGATAAACAGGAAATCTCTTTCTACAGTCCAGGAGCAGAATCTGGAGGAAAAGCTGGATAAACTTTTTGACATTTCTGCTTGCACCTGTAAGCTACCTGTGCGTCCCTGTGATGACAATGCTGTGAAGTGCAAGAAAGAAACTTGTCAAACACAGCACATAATCTGCACTTGTCAATTAGATTGATGTGTCTGTGGACCAGAGGTGCTTACCCTCCAGAACTACAGGATAAGCTTTACCAGGCCATCAAGTTCATTGTGGAAGTGTATGCAGTCAGTTGGTTTAAGATCAAAAGAGACAGCAAGTTCCACAATCAGCAGCTGTACATCTTCAACATGATCCAGAGGATCAAGCGGCAGTCTGAAGAAATCCAGGGTGTTGCTTTCAAGAACCTGACGTACAATGCTTTTGCCTTGCTGCCCGAAAATGTGCTGTACTCCATGATGAAGTCTGATGACTTGGAAGTGAGAGAAGCTGCTCTCAAGAAAATTCTGTCCATCAGGTAAGCATTTATTAATTTAAAAAAATGTGAAAAATAAAAATTGATTATGGGGATTTATTTAATAAAAAAAGGCCCGAGTTCTATAAATCCCCATAATCGAATTTTTTTTCACATTTTCTTATCCCAATTTCCCCCTTCCCCTCTGATAATGGAAATAATCTTACCTTTTTTCTGAAAAAAAATTCGATTATGGGGATTCATAGAACTCGGGTTTTGTTTTTTTTTAATTTAAGTTTAATTTAAATCAGCAATGCTGAGACTAATAGGGATTAAATCTTAAGCTGGGATGAAAAATAAATTAATTATTATTCTTTCAGAAGTGGGAAGCCAGCCAAGAAGAGGCTGAAGAATATCACAGCCATCAACATTGAAGCTACCCACTGGTCAGAACTAATCAACCTTTCTCAAAGTGGCATCTGTGAACCTGCTCTCACAGAAGACTTTTCTGATTAGGAGCTTCAAGAAGCATTGCTGAATGGCACCAAGCTGGAGCTGCCTGATCTGCCTTCACATTCTCAGAGTGTTGAAAGGGCCGTGAAGCTGACATCTGAAGCTTCCCATACTGTTTATGGACTCGAATCAAGGCACAAACACATTCTGTCCAAAGCCCTAAGCCGCCAGATGAGGCCTTCCTTTGCTTCTAAGGGTTCTTACAGTGAAAATTATGATGATCTTGGGATCTAAATGTGTCTATTTGACTCTGTACATGTTTTTTTTACTTTTTCTCAATAAAATTGTAACTTTTTCCAGGATTTTTTTTATGAAAATAGCATGATTTTTTTGGCCGAAAATTGCGAAAATGCGGTATTTTTCGGTACGATTTTTTGACGATCTTTGAAACGGTTTCCTCAAAAAACGGTTAAAGCTAGGGATCTGAAATATTTTGTCAGTTATTATCATATTAAGCCCTGACTACCTCGACTAGTCCAAAGTCGATATCTAAAAAAATCGAAAAATCAACCTACCTTAATACATATACATACACATATTTGTCACAATTATGCGATCAACCATTTCCATGTTCGCAGGGCCGTTTCTACCATTTTTAGGGCCCTAGTCAAGATCTTTTTGAGGACCCCCAACCCCATTAGCTGATCATTTGCCAGATATGCATCAAAACATCTGCCTTATATACGTATAATGTGATATATATATATATATATATATATGGAAAGCTCCACTTGCCTTGCACAAAGTCCTCAACTTTTCCATCCATGAGGCAGCGCGATCATGCTGAGTTTTTTTTGTATATATATATATATATATATATATATATATATATATATATATATTTGCATTGCCAAAATAAAAATTTTCATTGAAAGTTTAGTGTTTCTTTTGTTGTAATTTTTAAACATAATTAACACTGCACACTTTGAACAAAAACATTTTTACATTTTAAAAACATTTCACTCAATAAATACAAAGATGGTTCGAATTTAATCGCTTCCGTATCCTTCAGAAATTGTGCCTCCTACACTTTTTTGAAGCGGCGCCCTTGGCAGTCGCCTATTGGAGGAACGGCCCTGCATGTTCGGACGGTATTCACGTTTGTGCCATTAGAAGTTTGCTCAAAGAAGTGAATGTCCCTAAATTTCATCCCTTGAAAGTACAAACAGGACAATCAGCGGTTTAGATTGTTTTAGATTTTCACCAAAAAATCTCCCATAGCCCCATTTTTCAATTGTTGTGGAACCAATTATAATTAATTGTTATTATCTTACATCCAACCCTCCACTCTAAACTTCATCAGATTGTGCATGCACATGGAATGTGGCATGGTTAAAAGGCTCTGCGTTCTAAAAACTCTGTTTACACGCTATCTTATTATCCATCACAGTCTGTCATATGTAACATTTATGCGATTTATGTGTTCTATGCTATTTCTGTGTTTATTTCTATTCCGCGCTTTGACTAGGGATGGCCAGTTATTTGATGTTAAAGTGCGCCCATGTATATCTTAGAAGCGTTATTATTGTACTTAACTGTGATTATATCAGTGTCGTTAATTCCCTCTAAATTATAAACTAATTGTTACATTCCTTCGTTATATAACTTGTGTAAATTGTGTAATTACTAAATTGCTAAAGTATCAGATATGTATTTACTTAATTGACTAATTTACTGAAGCCGAAATTAACTGCAATAACTCAATTCAACCTAATCGATAACTATAATCGTAATTATAGTGTACCAAAATTATACTGTACTTAATAATATATAGTACTTAGGATGTACTTAGTGTCCACCCGACATTGTGTCGCCATTCAAAAATGTATATTCTGCAAAATTATTATCTTTGGTTATTTATTTTTCATTTATTTTTGCCATTTGGAATCTTTCCAAATTCTGTTATGTTTAAATTGTACTTACCATCAAACTAAAGGAAGAACTTAACCTTCATACTGAACTACCCAGAAATTTAAACTAATTCGTTTTTTCATTGTAAAATTAATTTATTCCTGCCTTAGACTTTGACCGAGGAGATCGAACCTCCTTTTCAGTTCCTGCCCAAGAACAGACCATCAGTGTTAAAAAAAAAGGGATCACCTGAAGATCAGGGAAAGAAAAGGTTTCGGCATTTAACAAAACATTGGTCCACCCATACACCTATTTAAGGTACGAACAGCTCGCACTTTCCTAACCAAATACAGTATTAAGAGGGTCGTTAATATGCCGACAAAAGTTCTGTACGTTACTCGTTCCTCGTTACTGTTGGCTAAAACAATATTTCGATTTTTCATATTCGCAGTAGAAATCCTGGATCACCTGAAGATCAGGGCCCCCAGCCTTCGTTAGTTAGCCTTATAAGGCTAACAAAAAAATCACGACTTAAACTACCCAATCGTTAGGTCAACTGTACACCCTTGACGATTGGTTAGGTTAATTCGTGATATTTTCGTTAGTTAGCCTTATAAGGCTAACTAACGAAGGCTGGGGGCCCTGATCTTCAGGTGATCCGAAATCCTGTTCATAATCCTTTGTACTCGCGCTTGTTTTTAGTTTGCGTTGTATTTATCAGGAGCAAGCTGTCCCGCATGTTTTTTTTTACTTTCTGAAACTACACAAATGCAGACATATCAACTCTCACGGATTTTCCGTGAGACTCACAGATTTTAAGTCTCAAACTCCCTTATGTGGGATGTTTCCAGTTATCAAAATCAGGCACAGGCAAAATCAGGCAAAATCTCACGGATTTTCAAACTTCAAGGTTGACGTCTCTGTAAGTGCAGCTCTTCTTATGCACATATCTCATGTATATGGGATGAATTTCACAATTAAACACGTGAAATGAATTAATGATACAAACTCACAAGGAAAAAGAAAAATGATTCAAAGGTCTTTCGTGTATTCAGCAGTACATTTCGTCATTTCCAGACAAGGTGTTCTGATGAATACACGAAAGGCCTTTGAATTATTTTTCTTTTTCCTTGTGAGTTTGCATCATATTATATATATATATATCTGGTAACCTGGCAAAAGTCCGTGTGTCGGTCTCTCACCACACGAAGGTCAAGCTGGTGGCTCCACCATCTGGTATGGTCCTCAGCTAGTCGCATTTAGTCTTCTTTTGAAGATTTAAATTTTACACCTGTTATGTTCCTGATGTCTTTTGGATGCTAGTTGAAAAGTCTTGAGGTCCTTGATAACCAAGCTATTTTCCTCCACTGTTGAAGGGTCCCTTGTCTGGCCTTTAGTTTGGGATCGCTACAGATTCTACCTTTCCTATTTTCCAATGTTGTTTCGATGGTTACTGGGTTTAGTTTAAGGTTAAGTACCAGTTTTTTGATCATGATCATTTTCCATGTGTAATTTATGGCGTATTGCTCTCTTCTTTCCAGCGAATATACGCTTAATTTATGCAGTCAGTCTTTCCCAGTAGTTGAGATTTTACAGCCATCAATCTTGGCAGTGAAATCTCTTAATTTCTTTTAGTTTATTAATTTATTTTTTATATGGGGACGCCAAGACTAAGCAGTACTCAAGTTTTGGTAGGATCAGTGTATATGTTATCTTCGTCCCTTCTTTTGAAGTTTCTCAGAAGTTGTCCTGTAACCAGTGGCGGCTCGTCGGTAGGCACTGCGGAACTGCACCACCCCTAAATTTTTTATTTACAATTGAAATAATCAAGAACAATATAAGGATGAGCTCACTGAATAACTTTTTCAATAACTTTTGAAACTTTTATTCATTGCTCAATGCTCATCCTTTTATTTCAGTAATTATTTCAACCCATTCTTAGAGACAGCACCCCTAGAATTTTTAGTCACGAGCCGCCACTGCCTGTAACTCATTTTGCTTTGTTTATCACTATCTGATTCTGTGTTTCAAATTTTCCATCATCCTTCTTTTTACACCTAAATCTACTTTCGTGTTTCTCTGAATTTCTTGTCTATCAGGGACATAATATGCTGTCGCAACAAATTCCTCATTTCTTCCATATCTCAAGAGCTGAAACTTCTCGGTGTAAAATTTCGTGTTATTGTCTTCTAGCCTTTTGTATATTCTGTTTGTGTCTCTCTGTTGGGCTTCCACCTCTTCTGCACAACCGATTTTTCCAGTGACCTTTATACCGTCAGCAAAGAATGTTACTATAATGTTGTTGGCTACTTTCTTGTCGATGTCTGTCAGCATGATAATGAATAGGAATGATGCTAATACTGTTCCTTGTGGTACTAAACTGCGTATTTCCGATTCTGTTGATGATACACCTTGGATTTTTACTACTTCCTGACGTTTCATGAAGAAGGTGTACAATGTACATCCATTTACCCACTTTTCCTATTATTCTCATGCGTTTCATTTTATGTGCTATTGGGCTACGTCGTAGCCAATGTCGTAACACCGCTTCCCGTTGATCAGCGAAGTTAAGCGACATTGGGTCTGGGTAGTAGTTGGTTGGGAGACCGTCCTCCGTGTCCAGATTATTTAGCGGCCCGTGGTTCGGATTCCACGTAAAGCTCTAGGTCCTCTCCGTCATATAACCTTAGATGTTGCGAAGGAGGTTAAACAACTCCAATCATTATTATTATTTATGTGCTATTATACCATGATCATATTTATCGAATGTTTTAGCATAATCCCTGTATATTACATCGAAGTTACCACTTCTCTCAAGTAGTCTATGATTTTGTTATAGTGCCCTATTAGCTGTGATAGGCACGATCTTCCTGATCGGAATCCTTGCTGGTTCTCATTGAATCTTTCCTGTGTCTCAAAACACTCATATATCATATTTTGTCTCTGACTCTTCTTTTAAATATTTTGGTGAGATGTGACGTCAGTGACACCAAGCTGTAGTTCTTTGCTTGAGACCTATCATCCCCTTTATATATAGGGACAAAGTTCGCTCTTTTTAGTATGTTCGGTATTTCCACTATGTCCAGGGATCTTCTCCAAATCCAATATAGGTGTGTAGCTATTTCATTCTTACAGCTTTTAATCTATAAGGCATTCCATTTGTTCGAACCTCCAGCTGAATTTGATTTCATTTATATCTTATATCTTTCGCTCGCTATATCTTCTGGAGTAAATTCAAAATCAGTTGTACATTCTCCATTTAATTTCTCTTCAAAGAACAGTGGCCATCTACAACCGCAGCTGTAGATCGGCTTGAAAAAAAGTTAGAGATGAAGGCACAGATACAAAGATATAAATCGAAGGATGGCAGTTTAGAAATTAAAGATTTGTGCCAGACTATTAAAAGTTTTTGATATGTCTACGGCAAAAGAAAAGCTTTCACCAAAATCCCGAAACGAGGATTACCAAGGGTCACAGAGATATGCGGAACAGCGTCTCTGGCGGAACCTATACTGACGATCTGAAAGGAGATTGCGAGAAGAAAGGTGTTTAAGAATGTTCCTATGAAGGACAGGTTCAAAAACTTTAGAAAGGCAAGAAATGAAAGCAACTGGACGATAGTTGGAGGGTTGAGGGCCGTCACCTTCTTTGGGACAAGCTGAATGAAAACGAACTTCCAACAGGATGGTAAAATAACAGATGAAAGACAAAGACGAAAACGTTTGCCTAGACAGGGTGCTAGGCCAGAAGCACAGTTTTTGAAAACAACAGGAGAGACACCATCAGGACCCTACCCCCTTACTAGGGTTGAGCCCAGATATGCCAGAAAAATCATCTTTGGAAGAGATTTTAATGTCAGACATACTGTAATTAAGTCAGAGGGAGGAGGAGATGGAGGAACACCACCGGAATCGTCCATGGTTGAGTTGGAGGCGAAAGTTTGAGCGAAGAGTTCAGCTTTATCAGGAGGAGAGACGATAACTGAGCCGTCGGAATGGAAAAGAGAAAGCGGAATTGGAAAGGTTCTCACATTTTTGTCGGATGAAGGAATTTTTTGCGAATCGAAGAACAAATTTTGCAAGATTCCGGGCAGTAATAAAAGCTGTGAGAGTCAGGAGTTGGATGGCGATGGTACCTTCTGAAAGCCTCCTCTCTGTTGCGGATAGCACAGAAAAAGCAAAGTTAAAGCAAGATGTTTTTGCATTAGTAGTAGGAAAATAATATGGAATTCCCGAGAGAATCTATGCCCGAGAGAATCACTTCCGTGATGCGGTCAGGTCACTCGGATGGGGCCTCGGTCACGGAAGCAGTAATCATTCCATGGGAAATCAGAGAAGTACTAACAAAGAGCATCCCAATCAGCGGCCAAAGTACCAAAGGCGTCTCCTTTTGGGGGGATCCAAAGGCCGAGTTGGAGCAATAGGACAGGAGACAGATATAAGATTGTGGTCTGAGGAGCCCAACGGAGGAAAAAACTTGACAGAATAAGAAAACTGAGTGATAAGAAATAAATCCAGAATGCTGGGCCTATCTTCAGGGCGATCGGGAGTACGACTAGGGTGCACAATCTGCTGTACCTCATTCAGGATGGAGAAATTATAAGTTAGTTCACCAGGAGTGTCAGTGAAATGGGAAAGCCAAAGGTGGTGTGGATATTCAAATCATCTAAAATCGAGAGTTCAGCAAAAGGAGAGTGGGATGAAATGTATTCCACTTTAGATGTGAGGTAGTGAAAGAGTTTTGGATCATCAGTAGAATTAGGAGAAGGGGAGAGAGCGCAGATGTACAGTATTTATTTTGAGATTGACATGGAAGTCGTAGCCAGAGGGTGTAGAATTTGGAGGACTCAAGTTCGGGAATACGATAGCAAGTAAGGTCGTTGCGTACATATACGTAACATCTGTAGGAGGGCACAGAAAAGGGGTTGCTGTCAGTCGTCCGAGGCACCTGAGTTCGAGTAAGGAAGAGAAAGTGAGGTTTAGAGGAAAGGTGGTGTTCAATAGGTTGAAAATTTGAGGAAAGTTCACGAATGTTGCAAAAGTTTATGAAAAGTGAGTCAGGTAGAAACCCAGAACATCTCGAATGGGCAGCATATCCAGCCCAGATATCCAGGTCTGTGTTTCCGATATCGACAGCGGGGGAGCCAGAAGTTGGGACAATTTATGGTCCCTCACGAGGAGACTCTGAGGCTCTTGAAGTCGATGCCATTTTTTTCTTTTTTAAATTTTGCAAAGATTGTATTGTATGTAAGATGCTCCCCTCCCCCACACACACGCACACACCGAAGTACTTCCATGGTCGATTGGTGTCTACAATCTCCTCAATTCAACAGTATATGCAAAAAAAAAAAAAAAAAAAAAGGTTGAAGTGAATCAAGAACGTATGTAAGAATGTGATATTATACAGGGTACGCAAAAGTCAGGAATCAAAGGGTCATCATTGCATAAATTATAAATCTTTTAACTAAAAGATATAAATTATAAATTGTAAATTTCTTAAAGAATTTTTTTTTTTTATTTAAAAATAGTGGCGGCCACAGAACAGAAAAGATCCATTCTGTCTGCCTCCTTTGACTCCTAACTTTTGCACCAACTTATATATGCATTTGTTGAGTTGAAAGTTAAAAAATTATAGAATATTATAAACTTAAAATTAAATTAGAAATTAAAAATTATATCATCATAAAATCTTAAAATTAATGATACAGAATCTGAATGACTATGAGAATAGCAAAATTATAAGGTTATAAGGATTATAAAATTATAAAATTTTAAGGTAGCATAAATTGATTAAATTTTTTTTAATTATTATTAATTTATTATATTTAAGAGGAATGATACGTAATGATAGTTTATGTAGTGATAGGTTTACTTAACAAACGGGTTATACTGAAGGCGATTCTATTTGTATAGAATGCCCACAACGTCCCTTTGCAGTGAAATTACAGCATATCTGTGTGTTGCCCTTGTCTTCATGCAAAGGGACTTTGTGGCCACCCTGTAGATGGCGCCGAAAGTGTTGAGTAAGAATAGACACTCTTTGTCCCGTTCATAACAGGAATAAATTAAAGCAATGACAGTAGGATTAAGTTAACTAGTTCCTTACCCCTAAAAGCTGAAGAAAAGTAGAAATGCGTGTAGCTCTTATACATCTTTTTTTAATTTTAGAGAAAACTGTAAAAAATGTGGCTGATTTACTTTAAATAATGGTCTCTACTGGACATTTGAGGGACTTTCAGACCCCACTGAAATGTATCGATTTTTTCCAATGAGAAGTTATGTAATATACTTCGCGATTCAGTACTTTCCGTACTAATGGAATGTATGTTTGAGGGGTAAGCCGGACCTAATAACTAACTAACTAACTAACTGACTATATACTATATACAGTATATCCTTAAACTATTAAAAAAAATCTACAATTCCTTCCATTTCCTGTTTCCATCCATTTCCTGTTTAAAAAAAAAAAAAACCCACAATGTTTCAACCAACAAAACAAAGGGGGGTAATGGAGGGGGGGAGGGGGTAACGGGGAGAGGGGGGGAGGTAATGGGGGAGGGAGAGGGAGTAATGGGGAGGGGTGTGCAGCAAGAGGGTGGGGGTTAGCCCCAAGTTGCATAAAGGGGGGAGGGGGTTTTGGGGGAGAGGGAGAATGACCTCCTCCCAAAGGGGTAACCCTAACGTGCCCTCGCCTTAGGCGAGTTTGCGAAGCACAAGCCCCGCCCGTAGGGCAGGGAGCCGAAGGCTCTGCGTGTAATATACAGGGTGTACATAAAGTCAGGATCTATTTTTGTGAAGCACTTGGAAATTATATGGAATTCAATCATAAAATGATAAAGTGGTAACATTTATTAAATAATTAAGAGTAGGATTCGACGTGACGCCCATCAGTATCCCTGCACAGCTCAAATCGTTCCGCAGCATTTCTAAACACATTCTGGAGCATTTGCGGGGTTATGTTATCTGCAGCAGTTCGTATACGTGTACGTAAGTTTTCAAGACTCGTAATCTTCGTCTGATAGACGTGCGATTTGATAAAGCCCCATGCAAATAAATCTAAAGGGTTAAATCTGGTGATCTCGCTGGCCAAGGTCTGTTGCTTCCGCGTCCGATCCAGCGATTTGGAAAACGTCCATTTAGATAATCCTGAACAATTTTGGCATAGTGACAAGGAGCACCATCATGTTGATAGAAGACGGTACTAACAATCCTATCCCCGTCGTCTATCAACATGATGGTGCTCCTTGTCACTATGCTAAAATTGTTCAGGATTATCTAAATGGACGTTTTCCAAATCACTGGATCGGACGCGGAAGCAACAGACCTTGGCCAGCGAGATCACCAGATTTAACCCCTTTAGATTTATTTGCATGGGGCTTTATCAAATCGCACGTCTATCAGACGAAGATTACGAGTCTTGAAAACTTACGTACACGTATACGAACTGCTGCAGATAACATAACCCCGCAAATGCTCCAGAATGTGTTTAGAAATGCTGCGGAACGATTTGAGCTATGCAGGGATACTGATGGGCGTCACGTCGAATCCTACTCTTAATTATTTAATAAATGTTACCACTTTATCATTTTATGATTGAATTCCATATAATTTCCAAGTGCTTCACAAAAATAGATCCTGACTTTATGTACACCCTGTATTTAAAACTTTTTGATTGAATGTCAACTTTTTTTAACATTTTAAATATGTACACTGAAGGTTTGTCGAATTTTCCAAATATCTGTGCTTTTAATACAGACATTGCAACACTTATTTCTTTATTTACTTCCAATTAAACTGTATTGTTGTGTCATCATATTCTAACTCTAAATGAAAATATCATTTCAGAATATCCGAAATGTAAAGACGAAACTTTCGATTAACAATAACAAAAGCAATATCACTGTTTAACTAAAAAATAGTCCTTAATAAAATTTCTTTATTTAATAGTATAGAAAATTGGAGGTTATATACCAAAGTCTACGGATACATAGTAATACTACGCTTCTATATAAAATTTCGTAGACTTTCGCTAAATAAGAACTCAATCCTTCTTTACACGACTCGCTGTATTCCTTTACAAAAGAACACACCCATAAAGATTTTACACTTCACATTCAAACCAGTGTGTAAAAATTTCTGAAGCTGCATTTAAAATCGAAGTGCCACGTGATTCGAAAGTAAATGTTAAACTCTCACTGGCTAAAAAATTTCCGTTAAAAATCTTCGTGTGAAATAATTTACGTTATCAGGCGAGCGTGGATTAACTAGATATAGTTAGGCTTTGGCAAGAGACTACAGGGGGGTGTATGATAAGTAACTCCCTATTTTAAAATTCATATAACTTCCCTATTTCTTACTCAATTTTAATGAAATAAACTGTAAATTATTCAGTATTTATTGATGCTTTCATTCACAAACATTTACATGCACTTTACACTTCCGCATATCCTCCTGCATTATCACAACATTTCCTTAGACGAACAGGTATGTTGTCTACTGCTGCTCGTAACATGCGTTCAGGAACATTGTTGAGAACATGTTTAATTCCTTACCGCAGTTTATCAAGATCTTTAGGTTTATGGCGATAAACTTCCTTAGCCTTATCCCATAGAAAGAAGTCACAAGGTGTTAGATCTGCGCTGCGAGCAGGCCATTCATGCGCACTACCCTGTACATTAATGAAATTATTATTATTATTCATAAAGGATTTACATTTAATTTCCAATATTCTGAATAGTTTTTTATTTTCAGTACTGAGTTTCTTAATAATAACTCTAGATAAATATTTGCAGTATGCTAAGAATACTCTCTTCATTTTTCTTCTGCTGCCGCGTTTCGTTCATATATTTTGAACATCTTCAGAGCTTTATACATAATTTTAAAGTAAAATGGGTTACATATATATTTCTTGATTGTAAGTTTGATAAAATTTCAAATTAATTTAAGAATATTCGAAAGTTCATTAAATTTTATATGAATTTTCGGTTTTTACATTTAATGTAAAAGGCTTCGGCAGTTTTTAGTTTTTGTACGTTATGTGATGAGTATAAGATTTAAAAGTTTTGTGAGATATTCTTTAAATTTAATATTTTATGATCTATTCTGTAATGTTCGTTAATTTTACTTGGACGATATTTATGTTGGTATGCTCTCTCTTTCATGTGGTTTGTGGTGTAACCAATGTAAGTCGACGTACAGTCAACTACAGGACATGTAAATTGGTACGCCACATGATGTTGCTTATCAGGGTTTTTGTTACGTGTCGAGAAATGACTTGATAACTTTTTGTTTTTATAGTATATGTTAACATTGAGAGTTTTTTCTTTATCCATTGGTTTTATGTGCCTCTTTAATATATTGTTTAGACATTTTTCTTCATGTTTTAGTCTTGTTCGGTTTCTTGTTTCGAAGTAAAATATTATACTTGTAGTTTTATTTTTATTTTCGTCATCTTCCTTATTTTTGTTATATAAATTTGTTAGCGTTCGGTTTATGATATTATCGATTAAAAATAGCGGAAAATAACTGTTTATTAGATTTTGCTTTATTCTCTCAATTTCTTGATTAAATAGTTGCCAACTTGAGCATATATTGAAAGCTCTGTGCACAAGTGTTTTAATTAGTGATAGTTTATATTTTTCTGGTGAGTATGAATAATAATTTAAATACGTTCCTTTGTCTGTTGGTTTAACATGTACACCAGTCGTTAAACATCCATTTTGACCAATGAATATATTAATGTCGAGAAAAGAGAGTGCATTATTCAAGGCAGGTTCAAATGTGAATTTTAATTTACTTAGTTCATGAGGTCTTCGAATAAATAAAGGAATGTGCTTATTGTTTTTAAATAGTGTCAAGGTATATTGATTATAAAGATAACGTTTTTACGATTATTAGAGACTGTAATGAGCGTGAAAAAGCCCGGGTAACTCGAGATAAAACCATGCCTACCACCCAGACAGGGTATGCACAGTATTACAGTACAGAATTAACACTAGGGCCGGGTCACTATGGTGAGGCCGAGGATGTTGTGAGAGACTTAAACGTAAGTTTAAACAGCTCAAATCTTACGGGCGATTTAGTATACGAAATCGTAAACAATGATCCCCATGCATGCACTATGGCCCTAAAATCGCAGGCTAACCGAAATATTAAAGACCAAAGAGTGTTTAAAATTATAAGGGATGGACGATATCGCGCAGCCTTCCAAAGAGACACATTTCACGAGGCACAACACGACTTGTCCAGCCTAATGTATTAGTTGAAATTGGAGAAAATGGTTGACGGCTATAAACCCCCAGACATGTGCTATATTTACAGCAATAGAGTGGAGCACCAGTTTGTTGGGGATACCCAGGCACGCCTGCTGCGCATTGCTCACATTCCCAACCATAGAGGAAGGAGTTTGAGTATTACATATGACAGACCCCATTATGTGAACGTTGCAACTAATCTAATGACCAATGTCTCAGTATATATAAGAACGATTGAGGGTAAAAATTTCCCATTCGGTAACGGGAGCTTAACAGTGAAGCTGCACTTTCGACGCACTGAGTTATAATGGACAGAAAGGGTTTCACCGTCTATTGAGGGGTGAGATACCAGCGTTTTGGGTTTTGGGTTGTACAACAGTTTTGGGTTGTAGAAGTTGTTTTCTTTCATTATTTTATTTTCTAAGTTTGACATATAAAAGTCTGCGAAGGTAGGTCCTTTATGAAGACATAGGCTGATATCGACTTTCTAAAATTTTGCCTCAATAATCAGCTGTTTCCTAATTTTCTAAAAATAAGAATTTACGACAAAACAGCTCACAAAGAAAAGTCTACAGAAAATTTAATTTCAAAACGCAACTTCTCAAACGCGAAATTGTGAAACAACAGAAAGATAAATTAATCGACCTTAAAAAAGAATCCATTAAAAATGTTTTACTTTTCAGAAAAGAAACCGGAAATCTACACTTCTATTCTTCTATCTTATTCTTAAATAGAAGCTTAAGAGAATTCAAAGATGACATTGAGTTTAAACACTTAAATAAATTACACAAACTTTATGGGGGAACAATTATGCAGAAAAACAAAGAATCAATAGTGACTAATTTATCAAATTATGAACCTAATGAACACGAATCTAGTATACTTGACAAAGGATTAAATTTTGGCCTTAGGAAACCATCTAAAAAGATAGAAAAACAAATTGAAACCGAAAGACTTTATGAAAAAATTAAATACAATGAACATAATGGTAAAATAGATGTGATTAATGATGATGAACTTAAAACGAAATTAAAAACCTTTTCAATCTCATTTATTGAAAATAATAATCATGGAAAATTAACAAAAAATTAATATGACGCGATATCATCTCTTAGAAACAATGATGAAATCATAATAAAAAAATTCGATAAAGGTAATAGTACTGTTATATTGAACAAGAATGAATATAATAATAAATTAAGAGATATTTTCAGCAATAATAGTGAATTTTCGAAATGTAATATTAACACAACACTTAAAACAAAAAATGAAATAAATAAAATTTCTAATTCAATAAATGACGTAAATATCTCAAAATTACTAAAACGATCAGGAAGTTATAATAACGGTCAGCTTTATGGACTGCCTAAGATTCATGAAAGCTCTACTAATCCACCATTACGCTCTGTCATCTCAATGAGCGGAACTGTCACACATGATATCGCTCAGTTTTTAAATAAGATAATAAGACCATATCTTAACAAAAATTTTATTGTAAATTCTACAATAGGCCGGGTCGAAAAATTAAATTTATGAATTTTCACATGCTTGTGTCCAAGAAATTTGTAGATGCATTGTAAATGCTCAACAATGATTAAAAAAACTAAATTGATCAAGTTTTAGATGTTCCGCAAGTCCTCTGAAGATTGCAAGTAAAACGTAAAACATTACAAAAACTTTAAAACTTTTAAAACTTTATTTAAATACGTAAACTTTATTAATTATTTGGCAATTATGATTTTTGATTAAGATTTTCTTGTATTTTTTGAATTCTTGTTGCTATTAAGTTTTTTCTTGACTGCGTTTCGTCCAGAATATATATAATTTATATATACAATTTTTTTCTTTTCAGAATTGATTACTTGAATAGTTAAATACGCGTTGTAACACTAAGAGAGTGACTTTCCCAAATTATCCGAAATGGCTGAGGTCGTAAAAGTGAAAGCAACTGTTGAAAAAATCATGAGTCCAGCTGTTTCCCTTTTTGGGAAAGCTGAGCTCAGTGGAAATCAACTTCCCCTATATGAAGACGTTTTAAAAGAATATTTACAAACAAGATATCTCTTACTTATAGCTAGTGAGGGGAAAAAAGAACCAAATGCTAATGATGTGGCAAGAATAGTTGCATCAAAGGTAAAAGAGATCTGGAAAAGTGCATCAATTCCAACAATATCAGAACAGCAAATATTAGCCAGAGTAAAGGAATGCTCATGAAAAATCTAAAAATATGATGAAGACTGGTAGAAAAAGGAAAGATTTTGAATCTAAACTGACCGCGTTCAAATAAAAAATCAAAGGCTTTTTGATATTGCTGCCTGCAAATGCAATGATCTGTTTTCTTGCACTTGTGAAAAAGAGCTAAAAGTTCCTGCCATGGAACGTTCTTTCCTCATTGACCAAAGAGGTGCACGAAAAATGGCAATAGGCAGTATTGATTTACAGACAACGAAGAAACTGCAAATAAGATCTGAGCGTAAAGAACAAGAAAGAGCACGATTTCCTAAAAACATTGAAGATGGAGATATCAATAACCCATCCACTTCCAAAGAAGAGCCAATGGACTGGGATAACTTTCATACAATTCCTGATTCTGACACATCAACAGATACAGATAGAGAGCGTGATGATGATGATCACATTGAGGAAGGTATAAAGAAATCAGGTGAAGCACATAAGCTCACTCGCAAATTGCCTTCATTAGCAAAATCTTGTGACCGATTCGGAATATCAGACAGAGCTGGTTGGCTTAAACCGCCTGTTGGCTTAGAAGGCGTAAATTGCTTCTACAGGTCGAGTTGCCAGATTGTGCTATTTATTTAATTAAAGCATATATTATTGACTGTTGGCTTAGAAGGCGTAAATCGCTTGTTCAGTTTGAGTTGCCAGATTGTGCTACTTATTTAATTAATTCTTAAGAGTTGGCTTAGAAATCCGTCAGTATGTTTAGTAGGCGTATCCAGCCATTTGGAATAATTAATTATCGTTTACAACCAAAAGAATTAAATAAAACACCATTACATCATTCTGTTTATTTAGACAAAATATTGTAAATATATAGAAAATAAATATACATTGGAATGATAAAAAAAAATTAAAAAATAATAATAGGATAAGAAATATGAATTTCAGGAGAAATACACAAATACATTAAATAATTAAATATATCGAAAATAAATACATACACTTTATCTTCTACTGCACAAAATAAAAAATAAGAAATACAAAACGTATAACCATCGATCTAGTAGTACAGGAGAAATATATATACCCACAATTATGTTAAATATATTGAAAATAAATACATATACTTTGTCTTCTACCGTACAAAATAAAAAATAAGAAATACAAAATGTATATCCATCAATATAGCAGTACAGGTGAAATATATATACACAATTATGTTAAATATATATTGAAAATAAATACATTTCACTTTGTTTTACTGCGCAATACACTAAACTCACACGTAATCGAGTCTACAATTGCATCGTTATTGCTTTGCATTACGCAGTATACGCGGTTTAATATTATTTTACCGCTCAAGTTGAAATACACAAATACATTAAATAATTAAATACACAAATACATTAAATAATTAAATATATCGAAAATAAATACATACACTTTATCTTCTACTGCACAAAATAAAAAATAAGAAATACAAAACGTATAACCATCAATCTAGTAGTACAGGAGAAATATATATACACACAATTATGTTAAATATATTGAAAATAAATACATACACTTTGTCTTCTACCGCACAAAATAAAAAATGAGAAATACAAAATGTATATCCATCAATATAGCAGTACAGGTGAAATATATATACACAATTATGTTAAATATATATTGAAAATAAATACATTTCACTTTGTTTTATTGCGCAATACACTAAACTCACACGTAATCGAGTCTACAATTGCATCGTTATTGCTTTGCATTACGCAGTATACGCGGTTTAATATTATTTCACCGCTCAAGGTATAGGGAAATCTTTATTCTATATAAATGGCCTTCATATCGTTCAGTACTATTTTTGTACTCACTTCACATCCGATTGGCAAGTTACCTTTAAATACGGTTAGAATACAATCAAAAGCACGCACAAAGTGTTCATCGTTAGCCACAACGTCAAATACAAGTTTATAAACACGCCTTTCAAATAGAGGGTTTATTTCTACCGACCCGAGCTTTTCAATCGTGAACTCATCTTCACACTGCATAGTGACAGTTGAAATAATCTTCTAAATCGTTACGACAGCTGCTCATTATATAAAGAAATAGTTCTTCAGGGTGAAAGGTGTAGGTGAGCTCAGCCCTGTACCGATCAAGTGCTTTGTACCAAAGTTCATGATATTTCAAAGTCTAAACTTTTTAAATAAGCGTCCAGCTCTAGATCATTCTCACCTTGTTCAGCCCTACAGTCGGTAAACCCATCGAGCAAAGCGATGTATGCGTATTCAAGAACCGTATCAAAATAAAGCATATCCGTAATACGCGCGTCTAATATAGGCTTCAGCTTGCGGAATCCGACGGTTTCAAACATTTTGTCGAGGATGAAACGGTTTCGCGTAGGGACAAGAGCGTTATTATCAGAAGCATTCTTCCACATCAGCCGTATATCAATGCATGGCCGATCGTTATTTATACACAACGTACAAACAACGGCATATGAGGGGTGTCACTAATCTGCTCTCTTCTTGTAACTACACCTGTAGGAATTTTATAACGATCTTCACTCCACTTCTCAACTATCACGAAGATTCTATTCATCTCCTCGACACTTAAATAAACAACATTCCGTTTGTTTGTTTGTTTACAATCCGTTTCCAGTACATAGTTAACGGTAACGGATTTACGCATGAACACGCGCAACGACTTCGTCACGGACACATCGTACACGGCGTTGAGAATGCTGCTCAAAGGAAGTTCCATCGTATTCGAGGAGCGCACTTCCACTCGGTTCAAGCTCTGAGATAACTATGAGCCAAATGCAACGCATCGGCTCGACGGGAGGAGTGAGTCACACCATTAGTTAATGAAACGTGTACGGCGCTGTTCCAACATGAATCGTTGTATCCCATTATATTGGGTAGATGTTTTGAGAAATTTTCCGATACACGAAGTAATGTCGGTTTTAATGTTTTATCACTCCCACTCCCTAGAATACGCAACAAACATTTTTGCAAAGGGGGATTTTCACGAACTAAACACATTTTATAACGGTTTTAATGTTTTATCACTCACCACACGTTCATTTCCACAAACTAAACATCTTCACATTCCGGCGCTCTATTTGAGAGGAACATATGCCCATATTTTTCCTTTTTGTTTAACAAGCGATACTCGTCTCTAAAGTCTGTTAAAATCTCACACAAGGCATTAGCCACAACCTCACTACAAACTTCGTCATGATATATATTAATATAGTGATAAAAATACTTAAGATTCTCCATGATGACAAGATTTACATTCTCAGTCGCAGGGTACGAGTACTCGGTATGATGCAACATGACATAATATCGCTTGTCACACCACTCATCAACAAGTCTCACTATCCATATCCGTTGCTTCTCTTCTGCACGTGTTGTTTCTTTTACTTCACGGTATATGTAAGCTTTTATAAAGTGTAGTCCTACAACATAGTTCAATACATCACATGTCTTACGAAATCCTACAATGCTCTCACCAGAATAGCCATAGAGTATTTGTACATCTTGCTCCTTCGCACGATTCAATGTAGCCTTAAAAGGGTCAAAGGAGGGTGGAATAGGGAGTTTTTCAGGATCCACCACATTTTGACACTTTGCAGAATACCATTTCATAAACGTCGAACACGCAATATTAAAGGTAGCCATTACTATTCTCTGTCTACGCGGGAAAATACACGTCTGAGGTCCAGGGCTTACTGCGATCAACTGAGCACGCAGGAAAGCCCAGGTAGTAGCATGACTCACGTTGCTGGTCTTACAGTGGGCGGAGCTTAGAACTTTCTCCTGTGTACACACACACACACACATATACACACACACAAAGGAGAAATTGAAACGCTAATTGAAACACGATTTATTTAATAAACGAAATATTCAAGGTGTATATATATATATATATTTACAAATACGTTTAATAAATAAGTTAACAATAGACACATCAAAGATTATATTCAAGGTGTATATATATATATATATATATATATTTATAAATACATGTAACAAGTTAATAATAGACACATCAAAGATTATGGTATCCAAAGGGTACGGTATCATAGGTACCAAGTACCTGGTAACGTTTCCTGTAGGTGTTACGGCACACCTTTATAACGCTAAGTTCCTTCACGCCCCCCAGCTTCTGCGCCCGAAAATTGTGGGTGCCTACAGTTAGTTGGGGCGGCCGGTCACCCTCATCATCATCATCCAAGCAAACTAGATCCTTCAACGATTCAAAGTTAATGACCCGCAGATTCGCCTGGTTGAGCGTGATACCCTTTGCCTTCACGATATATTTCATATCCTCCCCCACCCTCACCCGTACCCCATACGTTTTTGGTCCTGTTGAAACAAAAGAGTCGGCGAATGCGGTGTCTCCATACTCATCCTTGATCTCATCAATCAACTCACCGAGGAATTCACCAATAGGAGGCATGTATTAACCCTCCCTCTCTGTGAATATCACACTATCTGTATCAGCGTACAATACCCTCCGCCTAAGAGAATGCAATAGGCCCCAAAGTTTGATGCGTGCGTATGCCGTTGTGAAGCTGGCTACAGGTATGTTTGTAACCCGTGAGGTATCCGTGGCCAATTCGGTATTGTACTTTATTATGTAAGTACTACCAACATTCATGATCTCCATGACCTCTTTATCGAGAGCGTTGGCATAATCCGAGACTTCACTATAACTTTGTGCCAAATGAACGTTCCCTTTGCCAGTATTCTGTGCAAATTTTCCCCAAAGACTGTTTAGACACAACTTTGCACTAAAGCGCTTTCCTGGGTTCTTTACAATTTGGGGACGGTCAAGCTGTATACCTTCACGGTCACGGTAACGTTGAATATAGGCCGACTTTTCATCTTCGGTATCAACTCCTCGCGGATACACTGATGCTTCGACCTTACCTTTCAAAAAAGCGTTTATATATGGCGTGAAACAGAGCTCCATGGACCTATTGAATTGGGCCGTGATTCGTATGAGGTGAGGATATGTGAAATTCAGCTGGACACCCTCTTTTTAAATATTGATTATAAAGATAACGTTTTTACGATTCTTAGAGACTGTAATGAGCGTGAAAAAGCCCGAGTAACTCGAGATAAAACCATGCCTACCACCCAGACTGGGTATGCACAGTATTACAGTACAGAATTAACACTAGGGCCGGGTCACTATGGTGAGGCCGAGGATGTTGTGAGAGACTTAAACGTAAGTTTAAACAGCTCAAATCTTACGGGCGATTTAGTATACGAAATCGTAAACAATGATCCCCATGCATGCACTATGGCCCTAAAATCGCAGGCTAACCGAAATATTAAAGACCAAAGAGTGTTTAAAATTATAAGCGATGGACGATATCGCGCAGTCTTCCAAAGAGACACATTTCACGAGGCACAACACGACTTGTCCAGCCTAATGTATCAGTTGAAATTGGAGAAAATGGTTGACGGCTATAAACCCCCAGACATGTGCTATATTTACAGCAATATAGTGGAGCACCAGTTTGTTGGGGATACCCAGGCACGCCTGCTGCGCATTGCTCACATTCCCAACCATAGAGGAAAGAGTTTGAGTATTACATATGACAGACCCCATTATGTGAACGTTTCAACTAATCTAATAACCAATATCTCAGTATATATAAGAACGATTGAGGGTAAAAATTTCCCATTCGGTAACGGGAGCTTAACAGTGATGCTGCACTTTCGACGCACTGAGTTATAATGGACAAAAAGCCTTTCACCGTCTATTGAGGGGTGAGATACCAGGGTGGTACTAGTAGACTTGGGTCAAAATAACGGAATACTCAAGATAACGGCACTTTTGTGCATGACTTTGTTTACATCCGGCGCCATTTTGAAAGTGAACTCTGTACCGACAACACGTGGAACGCTCAGTGCTACATTTATAACGTTAAATTATAAGTGAATACACCCCCTCTCGCAATGTCTCCGAAAATTCGTGAAGAAATCAATTGAAGAAAATGCACCTTCTACAGATGAAGCACTCGTGGTGGAGAATTTAGAATAGTTTTTTTTCAATTTTAAAATGTTCTTTTTGCTTTATTTACGTACTGTGCATTTACCAGTTAATAAAGTAGTATTCATTATCTCTCTATTTCTTATTTATCCCCCTTTATTTACGCATTAAATACATTAAAAAAAAACTTCCGAGACAACGGAAAACTCACTAAAACGGCACCCTCAAATCCCCGAGGGTGCCGTTATTTGGGTAGTTTACTGTATATATATATATATATATATATATATATATATATATATTTTAGGGCGGAGTGAAACCAGAGAGAAGTTTTCTTTCCCTTTAGGCACAGTGAAATTATATTGTGGTTTTAATTAGGAAACACAAAGAAAACTGAAATAATATTCTAGGGTATCTTGAACTGCCCTATTTTTGCCAAAATATGAAATGGATGTCGTAATTGGGTTTACTGTGGTATATAACTCATTCTTGGCTATGTTGTCGTGGAAACAAATACATATAACCCACAATAAAATAAAAAATATATCTTCTACAAATAATTTTCAGGTTATTTAATGAATTCTATTTACTTTTTCTTTTCTGGATTAATGATATTTTTGAATTTAGTGTTTTGTTGCAAGGAATATAAAGAAACAAGGAAAGAAAAATAACCATTTTTTAATTTGTTTTATTATATACATATAGAGTATAGAAACACACGGCAAATGAGTACACAAACGGTAACTGCAGAAAAACAACCATAACTATTCAAATAAAGAAGGCAAACGTTTAGGAAAATCCTTTATGGTTTCTACGTCTGGCATCAGACTACGTGTAATCATTCTAGCTCCAATAAAATCATCTCGTGCTTCAGACCCAAATACGAAACTTGAAGAGTCCGTCACTAATTTAATACAACCCTCTACATTCTGGGTATGATTGGGATAATTTTGAATGTTCAATGCGTTTTCTTTTTTAGCTAAAATTTCTGCTTTTGTTAGCTTCATTGTAAGAGGTGACTCACTCAGTTTAGTATCATTCCAATTACTTATTTCATTCCAGGCCTTTGCATTAAAATTAACGTTAGGAACCTTGAAATCTCTCAATTCTAAGTTTTGACCAGTCTCATTTCGCATGTCCATGATTTTGCTAACAGCTTTTTCACGTTTTTCCCAAGCTGAATCACACAACAGTGCCAGAAGAATATTTTCCGGGTGAGCAAAGTATGCATTTCGGAATATATACTTCTTAACAATTTCTACTGAGTCTCTAGCGTATTAATAGCCTTGGTTCATCTATGCAATTGGTCTACATTTAATGTCAAACCAATTAGGACCAAAATTTGTCACAATGAAGTGTGTTATTGTGTAAAGTTTCTTTGTTGGTTTCACTGTTGAAGCATAAAGCCTACAATCCTTATAAGCAAGAGTCAACCATCTAGCATGACTAAGAGGACCTGGCTTTACATGAGCAAGGTGTTCATCGACTGTACCATTTCTGATTGCTGAAATAATGCAGTATAAGTACTGCTGACTCCACTAAGCTCATCAACAATGTGTTGTGGCAGATAGCTACAGAAGCTCAAGCTAACAAAGACCCTGAGGCCCACTCTAAGGTTTGTCCGAGAGAAAGAAGAGAGTAGGGGGTTAAAAGAAGAGAAAAAGGGGTTAAGTAAGTAGCAAGACCTATCATTCGTAGGTTAACATTCATTCAGAAAAAGAGATAGAAAGACTCACCATCATCATCCGCCGGCCACTGCCGACAAGTCGGAAAAATAGTCGAAGAGAACAGGAAAGGGGTGAAAGATGAAAAGAAGTAAAATAAGAACGCTTACAAACCATGCAAACAGTCTTAATTCAAACACTGTCATACCATGCAAACTACAGACATGCAAGTAAAGAGAGGATAAGAAAAGAAAAAAAGTATGAAGAGTACAACAAAAAGTGGGTTAATTTACGCTACGAGCTACATCTAAGTTCGTGTTAGTGTAATTTTTTTGTTAATATAATTTTATTGCTGGCATATCACACGCTGGCATGTCACAAGCTGGCATTAATCGTCAACAGACTCATCCTCGACCATTAACCTAGAGCTCCTGTTGCTAATTGTTTTATTATTTTAAACGACGTTAATATTTTTAAAATGCCTATCTAAACGGTTTTTAAACATATTAACGCTGGTAGAGTTCACGACGGACGCGGAAAGAATATTCCATTTATCAATTATTTTAAACGTAAAAAAGTTTTTAGCGATGTCGGTAATGAAACGTATGCCACGTAATTTAAATCCGTTATTACGAGTATTGCTATTATCAAAAATGAACAATTTGTCAAAATTTACTTTATCGAATTTATTAACGATTTTATAAACTTCAATAAGCTTCCCCCTTAATCTCCTAGTTTCGAGTGAATGCAAGTCTAACTCTCTAATCCTATCTTCGTAAGACTTGTTGCGCGTTGCTGAACCCTTTTCTAACCTATCAATATCCTCACGCAAATATGGGCACCAAAGCTGAACGGCATATTCTAAGTGAGGCCTGACTAGGGACTTGTAAAGGGGCAATATAATATTCTTCGATTTAAATTCGAAATTACGCGCTATGAAGCCTAACATCGTATTAGCTTTTGCGCAAGACTCCAGGCACTGGTTCCTAACTTTTAAATCCTTAGATACGCATACGCCTAAATCTACTTTCTCGTCAACGCTCGCTAACTCTCTATCATCCATCGTGTACGTGTAATTATTGTTACGAGAACCTATATGCAAAACTTTACATTTGTCTACGTTAAATTGCATCTGCTACTTCTCCGTCCACTCCATAATCCTATTTACATCGTCTTGGAGCTTATTTCTATCGTCCACGTTAAGAACTTTACCGCCTATTTTAGTATCGTCCGCCAATTTTGACACGTTACTGGTCAAGCCTACATCTATGTCGTGAATGTAGATTACAAATAGCAATGGGCCTAACACTGAACCCTGAGGGACACTACTACCACGTCTAACCACCCCGATTCCCTACCATTAACAATGACCCTCTGTTTCCTGGCACGAAGCCATTGCTCTAACCAGTTAGCTACCTGACCGCGTATACTGTGCGCTTTAACCTTCGCAATTAATCTTCTATGCGGAACTGTATCGAACACTTTTTTAAAGTCTAAATAAAGTCAGCCGCTCTATGCCTATCGTATTCGCGCACTATTTCATTATAAAACTCTAATAAATTAGTTAAACAAGATTTATGGCGTCGAATTCCATGCTGACTACTATTAATCAAATCGCGACTTTCGAAGTGATCGACGATACGATCCCTAACTAAGATTCCAAAAGTTTACCGACAATTGACGTTAAGCTAATGGGCCTACAATTGCTAGCTACTGTGCGGTCGCCTTTTTTAAAAATGGGCGTAAAGTTAGCTAATTTGAAGTCTTCAGGAATAATCCCCGCTTGCAGTGACTTATTAAAAATTTTTGTTAAGGGGCCTACGATAGCGTCTTTCAAATTTTTCAAATGTCAAGGATAAAGCGCGTCAGGGCCTGGAGCCTTGCTAACTTTTAGCTTATCGACTTATCGATATAATGGGCAATCTCACCCTCGTATACAGTTATTTCATTCAAAATAGTCTCGCTACTAAATGGAACGATATCGTCCACGTCAGGGACATTATTTACGTCTTCTATGGTAAAAACTGTCGCAAAAAAGTTGTTAAAAATACCTGCCATCGCCTGAGTGTAGGAAGCCAAAGCGCCGTTAGCGTCCACTAGAGGGCCTATGTTATCTTTTATCGGCTTACGATTATTGGCGTAGTCAAAAAAATTTTTTGATTGTTTACTATCTGCAGCTATAAGTATCTCTAAATTACGCTTAGCATTCCTAACAGAACTTTTAACCTGACGTCTAAGCTCGATATATCTATCAAAATTAGCTACAGTGCCATTGCGCTTATAAAGTCTATACGCTCTGTTACACTCGTTTATGAACTCGCCTATTTCCCTAGTCCACCACTTTGGCCTACCATGATTTGTAGCACGCTTGGGCCTACGAGGAATAAACTCCCTTTCGATATTCAAAAAAAACTTTCTTTAAATACCTCCCAATGAAAATTTGCGTCATTATCCATAAGTAAATTAAAGCAGTCCACTACTCTCATCCTATCCGCAAAACAATCAAAATTAGCCCTACGAAAATCAGGGACTTCTATTACGTTATTATCCTTACTGTTTTCTATCAATAGCTTAAACCTAATAATTTGGCGATCAGTACATCCCAAACTCTCACCTACTTCTAAACCTTCGACTATATTTTCTTCGTTTGGCATCACCACGTCTAAAATATTGTCACCGCGCGTTGGTTCGGTAACCGGCTGTCGTAAAAAATTATCTTCCATAAACTCAGTCAGTCTCAAACCCTCATCATTACCTGTAAAAGTCTCGTAATTAACGTTAGGGCAGTTAAAGTCTCCGACAATTATACTATCCGATTATTAATAAAGTTACCAAGAAGTGTGTAAAATCTAGTACCGGTATCGAGGGATTGAACGGGACGTCGATAAACAACAACAAAATTAAAGCTAATACTATGCGCCCAAACTTCAACGCGTATCGCATTAATTGCTGCCGGGAAATCTATCTTAACCTCGATAGCCCTAAGAGAATTACGAATGCACAACAGAACGTCGCCACCACTTCTATGTAACCTATCATTAGTAAAAAGTGTAAAACCCGCTATATCAAGTTCCCCTAACAAGTCCCGAGTTATGGTATTTAACCACGTTTAGGTTATAGCAACTATATCGTAGTTGCCGGAATAAATTATCGCCTTAAATTCGTTTAATTTATTTATAATACTACGCGCGTTACAATAAAAGACGTTTAAATTATTTTTTATCACGGACCGGCGTTTAAACTATTTTTCACGTCGAGCCAGCGTTTCCTGGACCCACAACGTTTTAAGAAGGCTTCGACCTATATAGCTTTCGAACGTTCTCATCAATTAACCTACCTAGCCTAGCATTCTCTATTTCATTGAAATGCACCCCTATCTTTTATAAAAAGGCTAGGATCACTAAATTCTGACCACTGCTTTACGAAGGGTACATTTTCCCGAGCACAAATCTCTTCTAGTTTAGTGTTCAAAAATATTGTTTTTGACGTAATCCTAAGACCTAAACCGTGCCTAGGGGTAATACCTAGAACTAAAGACCTGTCTGACCTTGCATTCAGGGACCTAATTAACCCCCTGTATCTCTCTAAAAGGTCATGTACTCTCGTATCGGGCCTATACGAGTCGTTGCCCCCGACCATCGTCACTACGGTGTGTCAATTTTAGGGAGCAAAGTGAAATCTTTAGATTTTCAAAGACTACTAGTGACCAAATGATGCATTTTTATGTGCTAAATCGAAATATGGCTTTAAAATCCAGATCTGACCACTCCTAACTACTTATACAGGGTGTACATAAAGTCAGGATCTATTTTTATGAAGCACTTGGAAATTATATGGAATTCAATCATAAAATGATAAAGTGGTAACATTTATTAAATAATTAAGAGTAGGATTCGACGTGACGCCCATCAGTATCCCTGCACAGCTCAAATCGTTCCGCAGCATTTCTAAACACATTCTGGAGCATTTGCGGGGTTATGTTATCTGCAGCAGTTCGTATACGTGTGCGTAAGTTTTCAAGACTCGTAATCTTCGTCTGATAGACGTGCGATTTGATAAAGCCCCATGCAAAGAAATCTAAAGGGGTTAAATCTGGTGATCTCGCTGGCCAAGGTCTGTTGCTTCCGCGTCCGATCCAGCGATTTGGAAAACGTCCATTTAGATAATCCTGAACAATTTTGGCATAGTGACAAGGAGCACCATCATGTTGATAGACGACGGTACTAACAATCCTATCCCCGTCGTCTATCAACATGATGGTGCTCCTTGTCACTAAGCCAAAATTGTTCAGGATTATCTAAATGGACGTTTTCCAAATCGCTGTATCGGACGCGGAAGCAACAGACCTTGGCCAGCGAGATCACCAGATTTAACCCCTTTAGATTTCTTTGCATGGGGCTTTATCAAATCGCACGTCTATCAGACCAAGATTACGAGTCTTGAAAACTTACGTACACGTATACGAACTGCTGCAGATAACATAACCCCGCAAATGCTCCAGAATGTGTTTAGAAATGCTGCGGAACGATTTGAGCTGTGCAGGGATACTGATGGGCGTCACGTCGAATCTTACTCTTAATTATTTAATAAATGTTACCACTTTATCATTTTATGATTGAATTCCATATAATTTCCAAGTGCTTCACAAAAATAGATCCTGACTTTATGTACACCCTGTATTTGAAGTTGAAGTTTACGAAAAATCAGCAATTTTTGCAAGTATTTTTTTTATTTTATATGACTACATTTTACATACATTACATACAATTAAAGACATTTTGATTGTATTTCAATATTAAAACTTAGAAATATAGATAGGTTTCTTGAACTTTGCCAAGGATGCCATGTCTGCCTTGCTCTTGTTCCTGGACATGAGCTCCCTACTGGCCACCTAGCCACTGATGTACGCCTCCCTCCTCTCTTGTGAGTAAACATGTTGTGCTGCTTCAGTTGTCATCCTTACACACCTCTCTACTGACTGTGTATGTGAGGGCCATGCAGGAACTTCCATTGGTCTATCCAGAAACTCCTTGATTGCAGCAGTGGTGAGGGGGCAGGTCAGAGGAGGCTCAGTCACGCCAGAGTTCCAGTCAATAAGCTCCAAGAGTTTGGTGGCATCCGGGTTGATGTCAGGAGTCTTCCTGAGTCTGACACTGAAGTCTCCTACCTGTGTGTCCTCATCTCCTTCACCTCTGATTTCCAGTATCCTCTTCACTGCCTCCCTCCTCTTCTCCTCCACCTCACTGCACAGCATGGCCTAGAGCACAGCCTCAAGATGTGCATACAAGGCTGATCTCTTCACTGTAGGCATCACTATTCCTATCACCTCCTTCTTCTGACTTCTGAGCAGCTCCAGCTGGTACAGTACATGCCTGGGACCCTCCACCCAGCTGTGATTTAACTTGATGTTAAATCAGTTTGGCATGTAGACTCCCACTATGAATTCCACAATTATCCTCAGATTCTTCAGGTTCCTACCCTTCAGCCCATGTTTGGAAATCCACAATCTGTAGAACCTTAGAGCCGTGGTGACCCACCTACTGTGACAAACTGGCCCAATCTCCAGGAGAGCTAGACTCTGAGGTACCTCTCCCGATCTGATGGCAGTGATGATTCTGTAGCCATATGATTGGTCTGTGCTGAGATCCTTGACTACCTCCTGACTGAGATGGGGTAGAGGAGGACCAGCAGTGATCCTCGTGAAGTTTGGATTGATCTCCAGCTCAGTGGCAGTGTCTAACATCTTCCCTAGGGGCCCAGACCCCTAGGGGAGGGCCCCTCCCAGCCAGTATTCACATGAGTACTGTCACCTCCTATGGCCAAAAGGGTCTGGTCTGGTCTGCTCCTCTCTCTCTCTCTCAGCCAGTTCACCAGATGATCAGCAATGACCTCAGCATGACTTCTCTCCTCTGCAGCTTCTTCTGGTACAAAATGCCACAAATATTTCCCACCTAGTTCATTGCACACTGTGTAGTGTCCTTCCTTAATGAGGCCAGGAAACTGCCTGTCACTGCCCTCAGCTTCCATCATCACTTTGGTGCCATCTCTTTCCCCATCAAAGAAGATACAGGTGATGCCATTTTCTCTAATCTCTTCATCAAACTTCTTGACCAGCTCCTTAGTCAGTCTTTCCTGAGCCCTCATCACCTTGTTGTGGTCAATCACCAGTGCTGTGTCAAACTCTATGATAAGACCAGCATCAATCCAGGCAGCAGTGGCAATCTCTGCAGTCTCTCTGAGCCCAGTGTGATGTCTGAAGCTAGCCAGGGCTATGTTGGTGATATCTTCAGTGTTGTATTTCTTCTTGTTAGCCACAGGCAAGGAAGAAGTTGTCGCAGCTTCTGGTATGAAGTCTTCGTCCTCCTCTCTCCTCCCTGCCTCCTCCAATATATCTCCAGTCTCCTCCAACTCCATCTCCAGCAGTGACTCTTCCCTCAACTCCTCTTCTTTCTTGGCTGACTCCTCTGCCTTCCTCCTCCTCTTCTCCTCGGCCTTTTTTCTCTGCTCCTGTCTCTGCAGCACTGCTTCCTGTCTCCTGGTCTCAGGGTGATCAGGTAGACACATCTGGTGTACCCCGATACTGCCCACCTTTTCTCTCTGACCTTTAATGAAGGCAAGCTCCTGCACTGGTATCTTCTGCTCGCTCCTGCAGCTGCAGTCAATGTGAACCTCACTGTTGCAGACAGGGTTGAACCCAAGCTCACTGCAGCTCCTGATCACACAGTGACAGGTCAGGATGTCCACCAATTTGTCCAGTTTCATCATGAACCTATCTTTGACCTCTAGCTTCACATTGCCAATGGACACCTTCACTGCCTCATCCCACAGTGCTTTCACTTTAGCCCTGATCCTGACCTCATTGTTGATTACAGGTCCTGTGAATAGAGCGTTGGCCTTTCTCCACTGAGCCAGTAGCCCTGCAACAATGCAGTTGTTAATCAGGTCATTAAATGGGTAATTCCTCCTGTCTTCCTCACTCATCTCTCTCCTCAACAAACCATACCTCAGCAGATCTCTGGCTTTGGGCTAGGGTGGAGCGAAATACACTTTTTTCAAAAATCGAACTTGTGTAGTCGGGAAAAGGTGCCATTTGGTGTAAAAATAATCACTATAGAACATCATTGCAATCGGAGTTCATTTTCACGGACTCACTCTCTCACTGACTCACAGCCTGACAGGCCAGTGTTAGCCTGGCAGTGACAGAAGATGGTGCTATTCGTTGTTCTTTCAAGATGCAGGACTCAAGTAGACCATCTACCTCGCGTACGAGGCAAACAAACTTGCGCCCCATTTTCGGCAGTGGTAACGACTTAAATGAGAGTCAACTTCCAACTTATGAAGACGTGATGAAGCGTTTTCTCTAAGAAAGGTATCGACTAAGGCAAACGTCAAATAAAGATCCTTCTGTAGACGTCATTGCGAAGAATCTTACAAAGAAAATAATCGATATTTACTCCAAAGCATCTATCCCAGTGCTATCAGAGAAACATATTTTGGGTATGTTAAAAGTACACCACAAGAAGTATCGAACGATATTAAAAGGATTCAAGGGGCGGCGGGAAAGTGAAAGTTATAAAGAGAAAATAAATAAATTTAAAAATGAAGCTAAGAAATTATTTGACATTGCTGCATGCAAGTGCAAGTGTTTTGAAAGATGCTGTTGTATGAAGGCTTCCAAATTCCCTGTTTAGAACGGGATTTCTTGATGGATCAACGAACAGAGCGAAAAATGTTCATCGGCGTAGCAGATATTGAAACAACACGAAGGCTACAAAAAACGGCAATTAGAAAATCCCGCAGCCTGAGAAGCCTAGCAGAAGGTATATCAGAGGCAGTTGATTTATCAGAAGAAACGTCGGTCTCAAGTACTGAGACGTCCTCTGATGAATGTGATGATAATTATATTCCTCCCCAAAAAAGGCAAAAAAGGGAGCAGAAACTTACGGAACAGAAATCAGTTTTACCTGCCTTAGCTATGGCGTGCGATAGAACAGGAGTGTCTGACCGCGCAGCTGCCTTAATATCAACGTCCGTCTTGCAAGAAATTGGCATCATTTCTGAAGAAAATTCATCCAGAGTCATAGATCGCAGCAAAATACGACGGGAGAGGAAACGCAAAAGAGAAATAGTACAAAAAGAGGCAGCAACAGAAAGTGAAACCGCCATCGAAAGTATCTATTTCGATGGTCGCAAAGATAAAACAATTATATCGGAAAAGAAAGGTTGCAAATTCTACCGCAAAAATGTTCTTGAAGAACATATTGCTGTTATTGCCGAACCTGAATAAAAATTTCTTGGCCATTTCTCACCAACAACAGGATCAGCACAAATCATAGCTACAGGTATTTTGATGTTCCTAGAAGAGAAAAAAATATCGACTGAAAATATTATCGTAGTTGGATGCGATGGAACAGCCGTCAACACAGGCACCAAGGGCGGTGTTTCCACATTACTTGAAGGAAAACTTGGAAAACCTTTACAATGGTTTGTTTGCCAACTACATGCAAATGAGCTCCCATTGCGTCATTTAATTCAACAAATGGATGGAAAAACAACGGGTCTGCGCGGCTTTACAGGTGTAATTGGCATACAACTTCAAGACTGTCACAAGCTCCCTTTGAAAGAATTCTTACTAATTGATTCAGAGATACAGTCAGTCGATTCAGAGGTATTAAGTTCTGACCAAAAATACCTATATGATATTCATAAAGCTGTACAGGAAATGTTCCTGAAGATTTGCCTCCCCGTAATCCAGGAAAGATATCCCACTCTCGATGGTTAACAACAGCAAATCGAATACTCCGTTTACATATATCAACAGAAGATCCAACAGAGAATCTAATTGCCATTGTTGAATTCATAATGAAAGTGTACGCACCGATGTGGTTTCAGATAAAATCAAATTCATCTGTCGTCTATGGCGCTAGGAATGTTTGCAAAACCATACAACTGTCAAAAACTGAATGTAATTCGTCCAGTTATTCAAAGAAACGCATATTTCGCTCATCCTGAAAACATCCTTCTATTAATGCTGCAAGATGAACGGGAATATGTACGAGAGCTTGGATGGCGGAGAATCAAGAAAGCCAGGGAGGAAAAGAAAAGCGAAATTCGTCACTTTAAATTTCCCGAACTGAATTTTGACTGCAATGATTGCACCGAGATGATCAATTGGCAAAGAACTGAAGTAACTGAACTTCCTTTGACAATGAGCCTAACAGACAGTGAAATAGAAAAACAATTAACTGAACGAGGCAAGCTTGAAATCAAGAAGTATCCCTGCCACACATAAGCAGTGGAAAGAGTAATTAAATTGGTAACTGAGGCATCATCTTCTGTTTGTGGAGTGAAATCTAGAGATTGATTCATAGGGGCCAGACTTGCCTCAAGGAAACTAATACCTAAATTTGACACCAAGTCTCAGTACTCGTTATAAGATAAGTTATAATAGCAGAACTCGTTGACATCTTACTAGCAATGTTGATGACTGATTAGAAGTGCCTTGTTAAGTTGGGTGGTTGGGCTGGGCACGGGTGGAACTCGATATACAGCCACCTCTTCGTGGGAGTTCTGGGTTATTCTGACCTTTTATACTATATAAGTCAGAATAAGCAAAGAACTGTATGGAAAATAATGGTTTTTTGAGCGCCTGGGGGCACCTCAAGATAATTAAAATTGTTCATTCTGTAAATTTTATTTGATGACTGGACTTATAATGAACCTAATACAAGCTACTGCAAAGAAGGGATGCGTTTCTTAAAAATGAAAAAATATTGAAATCACCTTTTTCCAAAAAAAGACAAATTCTATGCCCCGGGGGCACCTAAAAGACTTGTCCAAATGGCTTCAAACTTTGCATGCCTTCATAAGACTATTTGGCACATTTTCCACACTACCCATTTGGTTTTTAAGAAAAAGTTGAAAACACGGCCATTTTCACTCCACCCAACTGTGGGCAGCTCAGCAGGGGGAAGTTCCCTCCCAGTCCCCATCAAATGACTTAGGTGACAACTTGATTTGCTTCCGGTTCTGATTTCTTTCTGACTCATCCTATGGACCTGTGAACAAAAGAAATATCATTGAAATTTGGATAGGCCTACTGATTATGATTACATAAAATTAAGTTAATTGAAATTCTTAATATCTTCCTTCAGCTCAGATAAAAGGTTGTGTTGTTATAAGTACAAGACTTAATTATTCAAAGTAATGATAATTTCATATATCTATCATATCAAAATATACAGAAAGTTTGGGTCACACATAACATTTCGAATAATTTGAATTACATAATATTTACATTACGAAGTAATCAAAATTGTCAAAAAGGAGGGGAAAACACATGCATTCACAATCAAAACTTCAGCATTTGTGACTATGTGAAACTTAGAAACCATACTGCACACCAAAAATAACCAAAGTTGACCACGCATATCAATGGCACATTGATATACGATGTTACAGTTATATTTAGGTTGTATTTCAAACCTTTATGGTCAAATATAAGTAGGTAGATGGCTTTTTTAAACAACACTAAAGATATTTCTAAGTCTGCTAGATAATATGACATTATTTGAGCATTAGTAGTTTTTGAATTGTTGACTTTACTAAAATTGACACACCCTAATCGTCACCAACATCGAGTGACGGGAGGCAACATCAATCCCATCTAATTCGTCTCTAATTCTGTCAACCCTGGCACCTGGTAGATATAATCGTTCTTTACTACTAGTTGTAGGTTTGAATTGTACTACTGGATTGTTTTCACAAAAATGAATAGCTTTCCCAATAGGAACAGCAAAGGTACTTGCCCCAGTTGTTGTATCATCCAATGTTTCAGAAATATGTCTTAGAGGTAATTAATTTGTATGAAGCATAGAAATGAACCATTGAAATGGCCTTTGAAGTTCTTTCTCCATAACATGAATCACATCTCCTTTATAACTAGTGTTGGTATTTGTGCTATCACAGCCTATTGCAGTTATATCATTTTGCAGATGTCTCTCTTTAATAACTGACAATACTGAACTTGCTATGTCTGCAGCCTTACTTGATGCTGGTGTCTGATGGGTAATATATTCTCCACCTGATTCAGCAATCATTACGTAAATTCGCTCTTCTTTTCACTGTACTACCTATCATTGACTTTCACTTTACTTAAAGTTTGATCCTTTTGACCATCGAAGTATATGGAAGTAAAGGATTCACTTTATCACTTTTCAGTATTTTCCGAAGTCTTTCTCTTTCTCTCCGCACTTTACTTTTGTCTATTACAAGATGGTCATCTTCTTTGGTGATCATACCAACGTCTATCAAAGTTGCAATTGCAATAGCAGTAGTAGCACGATCTGATAGAACAAATCTATCTGCCTGCATTGCAGCATGTCACAAACACAGTCTCATTTGGCTTCAGTATTTTCAAAACCACAGTCTTCAGTTTCCATTATCCCATTGTCACTGTCTTCACTGAAGAATTTTCTACTAAGCTCAAAAGTTGAACTTCAGTGGAACGATTGATGGTTTTCCTTTTTTTACTTACTTGTTCTGAGAGTTCCTCTTGTATCTCTCTTGTAAAATTTGTGTGGTATGCACATCTACACTACCTATGTACATTTTACGATCACTCCTCTGATCAAAAGGGAACTGTAATTTCTCTTATGGTACTTTTTTATCTCTCCGACACATGCAATCTATGTGAATTTCTTCACAATCATCACTGCATGTCTGTGTGAGATTTTAAATTACATTTACAGGCACATATATCAAACAAATTACAGTGACTATTCATATATTAATTTTTTAGTTTCACTGATGTTTTTGATCTATTCAACTTTGCTCCTTCTTTCCTTGAAATGTGGGGATTGATGCTTGCTGCCAACGTTTTAGTAATTCTTGAGTTATTTGTCTGATGATTGGCTTGTTACCTGCACTTTTCCTTTCTTTGAGATAGAGAAAGTACCGAACCACTTGTAAATTAGTTGGCAAAAGATTATGAGACAAGTTCTCAGGAGTTCCAAACGTACATTGTTGCTTGGAATCCCTTGTGTTCACACATTTTTTCCTTGCTGAATAGCATGGGGAACTTGAAAGCGTAGATGCTGCTGAATGGAAAGCTGTTGGTGTAGAGTTGCTGCAAGAGGGGATGTTGCTAGCTTGATGTAAAGAAGGATGTTTCAGTTGTGGAGACACTGGTGTGTGGGATGCTGATTCCATCTCTGCTCTTCCATAGATGAATTATTAACTGAAAAATAAGAACAAAAACTCAAATAAATTTCAGTGAATTTTAATTGCTTAAGGAAAAACAACAAATATTTAGTCAGTTTACTCACGTCAGTCAAATGTACATTGTAACAAGTGTAACAGAATAGTATTTATCTCATTTCTCATAGCATGCTCACTAGCTTCTTACCTCTGGATTCTGTAGCCGGGGGACAACTACTGCAGCTGGCTGTTAGGCGCGAACTATGGTGCCTGGGGAGTCAGAAGACACGATGCGTATAAGAATATAGTACGACCTCAGCAGGAATACTTAAATCTGGGAATGACGCAAAATAATATATTAAAGTTATAAAAATTTATAATTGTGGTTTCATAATGACATTAATGGCAGTTATTCATGTGATGTAATGTTGACAAATGTATGGTAGATGGGAACTCTATTTTCTGTATTTGTTAAATTGTCTTCATGCAAAACTGAGGCGGTTAGAGAAACCTGGCACAATTTGTATCACATTCGTTTTTCTCAGCAAAAACTACAATAAAATATCACTGTGCCATTGTAAATTATCATTTTCACTCCGCACTAATATATATATATATATATATATATATATATATATATATATTACCTTGGGGACAGAGCCTTATGCTTCTCTACCCAGTTTTCTACTACTGCTAGAAATTAAAAAATGCACTAGTTTAATATCAGGAACCTTCTCGATTGGACTGCAAAGTCTTTGAAACTTTCTCTTGTCCTTGTAAATCCTTGTAACTCCTTATTCACACTATCAACAACAACAAAACAGCAACAACAGGACAACCTTTCATTATTATTACCATCAAAAACTTACGGTCAAAATCCACAAAGGTGTATAGGGTCGTTTCAGGTCCAAATTGACACCCCTTATTTCCCAAAGGGAAAGACATCATTTACCAAGAGAAGAGTGACAGTACAACTGTTTCACGTGATCGAATTGTTGCTGCAACTAACAAAGTCAAATGTAACACGCTAATAAACCCTTGGTGCGCAAGTCCAGAGGTGCTTCAAACCCTTTGTTGCTGCTATTCGAAACCAGAGCACTAACCACTCGCCCATCCGGAGAATGAAATAAAATCCTTCCTTCAGAAGCAAATTAAATCTTAATTAACGCAGATCTTTTACTTGTCCCCTCATACTTATCTCGTTGTTACGCGAAAGGAGCAGTTCCTGTGAGTTATCTGCTGCAATTAACCAAACATGATCACGCGAGGCTTCGGATACACGAAAGTAAGTGGCAATGTCTTCGTGAACTTTTAAATATATTGCGCATATCAGCGACCGCAGACTCGAGGCATCTTCGGCCCATACATTTAAAAGATCCAAAATACAATACGTGCCGTTTCGTTTCGTTTTCACGAAACCTTGTGTGATTATGCTCGTTTTATCGCGCGCGCACACACACACACACACACACACACATATATATATAGGAATGAACTCAGAATGGTCCCCTGAGTTTTTTATGATACACACAGACCGTGTATGGAACAAGGAACTCTTCTGGAATAATTAAATCCACTATAGTCCGAATAAGTAATGGTAAATGACAAATACCATAGTTTTTCTTTTTCATGATGCTAGCCCGACGTGGGCAACAGGTCACTCGCAAAGAGGTCCCAAAAATATAGCTTCCCTCACCAGATATCTTCAAAGCAGATAGGATCCAGTTTGGGACTGGAGGATCTAGGCTAACCCTAGTGGATTTAATTATCCTAGAAGAGTTCCTTGTTCCATGCACGGTCTGTGTGTATCATAGAAAACCTCAGGGAACCATTCTGAGTTCATTCCCATCTTGAAACGGACATGTTATGTGCCTTGAAAAGTGGACGCTCAATTCTGTCAGTTGAGGTTTAAGTTTTGGTTTTTGGCTAAAAATATAGTAGTTACTCCTTTTTCTTTGATGTATTCAATCTGACGTGAAGGCAGCGAGTCTTTTGCTTATATTGAGGTTCTAAATGTAGCTGGGCTAGGCTGCTTTAAACCCTAGATCCTGTCCCAAAGCTGGATCCTATCTGCTTTGCAGATAGCTGGTGAGGGAAGCTATATTTTTGGGACCTCTTTGCGAGTGACCCGTTGCCCACGTCGGGCTAGCATCATGAAAAAGAAAAACTATGGTATTTGTCGTTTACCATTATTATTCGGACTATAGTGGATTTAATTATCCTCGAAGAGTTCCTTGTTCCATGCACGGTCTGTGTGTATCATATATATATATATATACACACAGTGGCGTACATAAGAGGGGGATAGGGGGCATTGGCCCCCATTGTAAAAATTATTACTACTCTCATTCAAAGATATTTGAAAAAGAAATTTTAAAAAATCGATAACTGCAACATTCACCTCAAAAAAATCTTGATGTCATATGGAATTTCAATTATTTCATGGTTACCCGGACATGTTATTAACTCAAAGCTCAAAAGCAATTTTGGCTGTCTTGGGAATGTTTATATATGTCTTTATACGTACGATTAATTTCTGCAAATTTAATTCTTTGCCCATATATTGAAGATAAAATACAACTGAAGCCTTCCAAGATGCAATTCATTTTGATTCCAAATCAATCATCATCACATCATCAATTATGAGCTGACACACACACACACACACATACACACACACACACACACACACACAATATATCCTAATATATATATATATATATATATATATATATATTAGGGTTTCTGTCGCGGGATCCTGGCCAAAATAATGGTGAAAATATTTCCCGAGAAAAAATCTGAATTCCCGGGATTTCCCGGGATGCATAAAGCGCAAGTCTTCATGAGACTTTTGCATGCAACATCAAATAAATGCACACTGCACTAAAATGCATACTGCACTACACACCGTTACCGACGCAATTATACACAGGGCTGCGCGCGCAGTGCGCTATTGCCGCCTGTCTGTCAGTGACTCATTATAAATGACAGCACAACACCTCCTGACTCAGTAGGTGTTGTGCTGTCAAGGGGTGTGCATCGTTCTCTGTCGCTCGTTCTCTGCACTTGCTTGGCTTAGCGTTTGCCAGACTATCGTTTGAAAGTCAAACATTCTCATCATCTGTGACCCTCCCAAAAAAGAATCGTTCGTTTGGGAACATTTTGAAAAGGTGGTTAATGATTCTGCAAAGTGCAAAAAATGCAAGACAGTTTTATTGTGTAAAGGTTTATCAAAAAGCAGTCTAATTAGACATTTAAAAAGTAAACATTCAATTGAAAAGCCGGTGCCAGTAACAGCTAAGCGTGCAGCAGATGAAGATGTGCCAGCATCGAATGACGCTAAACGGAAACTTTTTCAGCAGAAGATCAATGCTTTCATCAAGAAGGACACGAGAGGAGAAATTATAAGCAAACTAGCTGCTGTAGATGGATTTTCTATTAACGCCATCACCAGAAGTGAATTTATAAGGCAAGCAATTTCTGATAGGGACCATTTTCTTCCAAAGTACCCGAGTGATGTCGTGAAAATAGTCTATAGCTAATCTAATACGATGTGACAAAACAGTGTGTGATATCGGAAATAAGTGAGATGCTGAACGAAGGTTGTAGATTTAGTTTGTCACTCGATGAGTACACTTCGCTGAAAAATTGTCGGTATCTGAATGTAAACCTTCATGCTGGAGATGGGAAGTTTTGGAATCTAGGAATGGTCAGGATTCATGGAGCTATGCCTGCTGAAAGCGCTGTCGCTGTGGTCGAGGAGGAGTTATCTGAGTTCAACCTATCAGTGGAGAAACATGTAGTTGCATGTGTGACAGACGGAGCCAGTGTTATGGTAAAGTTCAGCAGATTAATGGGTTGCAACCATCATTTGTGTTATGCACATAGCATACATTTAGCTGTGTGTGATATACACTACAGAAAGACTACAACGACTGTAGAAGTTTCTTCATCACCAACAGATCTGGATACAAATGACGGACTGAAAAATGATGGATGCGGCGAAGCCGGCGATGATGCCAGTAGGCCCAGTACGGACTCTACGGGTCTACGGACATGGAGGACTTCAGTGCAGTAATCGATATAGAGACGGATGTTTCTCAAAACAACGTAGGTGAGCTCGTCTCTTCAATAGAAATATCTGATGACGGGATCGAAGTTAACATTTCAGAATCTATCTACAAAATAAGACAAATTGTCAGAATGTTTCGAAAATCACCATTAAAAAATGAAAACCTTCAAAAGTACGTCAAAGCAGAACATGGCAAAGAACTAATGCTCATATTAGATTCAAAAACTCGTTGGAACATCCTGCTGTCAATGCTAGAACGATTCCTTGAAATTAAGTCATCTGTCGCCAAAGCAATGATTGACCTCAACCTTGATATGAACATCAGCGAGTTAGAATTTAAAGCAATTCAAGATATCGTATCAACCTTGCAGCCAATTAAGGTTGGAGCTGAAAGCTTGGGCAGTAGAAATGCAACTTTGTTAACTGCCGAAGGTGTGTTTAAATTCATCCTTGATGAGCTTAGTGAACAGAGTTCAGCATTTTCCAGAAAAATGAAACTCTCTTTAATCGTGAGGATCAAACAAAGAAGAGACAAAGTATTGGTGGGCCTTCTTCAATACACAAATAGTGGGAAGCAGTATGACAACAAAGAAAGTGGCCAAGGTCTACCTGCCTTTGAGTCGAAATCGTCTTTATTAAATCATGCAAAGACGGTGTTCAGGAGGATATTGGTTACAGCGAGAGCGAGCTGGGTGATGAATCCAGTGCATCAGACGAAGATCATGTGAAATTGACACAAAAATTAATGACTCTATCCGACAAGCTTGATGCAGCAATTAAAAAGGTACAGTCGAACACATGTGACACAAATGACAACTCTAACAACAAGAAGGGCAGGCTTCTAACAAAAGAGTTTGAAATTTTTGAGGCAACAGGGGTAGCGAACAAAGAATATATCTTTACTCTTGCGCGCGCGGAACTCTGTCCTCCAACATCTGTTGAGTCAGAGCTAGCATTTTCAGCTGCCGGTTTGTTTGTGACAAAACTAAGAAGTCGACTGAACGATCACAGCATTGACCGGCTGTTTTTTTTAAAGAGCTACTACACAAATGCCAAGAAATAGCTGGATTTTTTTTTTTGGCTAATGGAGAAAATAATGTTTTTTGCTAATGGAGAATATAATTTGTTAATGGAAATATTTTTATATAATTTGAAAGGAGTTTTTGTTCAAATATTGTCACTGAAATAATATTATTTTATGCTTTATTTGAATATACACTGATTGAACTAAATCTCAACCTTGTCCATTATTAACCTTCCTGCAGGAGGCACTGGTACCAAACCAGTGTTAAGAGATCTACAAAGCGCTCTCTCGGGTCCCGAGCTCTTTAAAAAGTAAAAGTACTTGAAATAAATATCGAGAAATTTCCCGAGAAATCTCGGAATCCCGGGATTAGGCTTCATTATTTCCCATACTCCGGGATTGTGTGCGCTATCCCGAACCAGAAACCCTAATATATATGTATTGTGTGTGTGTGTGTGCTGTGTACGGCCCTGTGTATATATATATATATATACACAACTTGTTTGGGTTGTGCGTCGGTCTTTCTTCACACGAAGGTCAAGCTGGTGGCCCCGCCACTACTCCTGGCTTGGTGGAAGAGCGAGTTGCTTTCTTGCGCTCTCCACCGTACATAACCAGGTACACTCGGATCATCTGGTACCGTCCTGAGCCAGGCATCTAGTCTTCTCTTGAAGACTTTAACTTTGACCCCTGGTTGAAAATTCTTGGCGACCTGACAACCAAGCTATTTTCCTTCAGAGTTGAGGAGATCCCTTGTCGGGCCTTTAATTTTGGAACACTACACATTCTGCCTTTCCTATTTTCCAGTGTTATTTGGATGGTGATCGGGTTTAGTTTGAGGTTTGGTACCAGTTTTTCGATAATTTTCCATATGTAGATTATGGTGTACCTTTCTCTTCTTCTTTCCAGGGAGTACAGATTTAGTTTACGTAGTCTTTCCCACTAGTTGAGTTCTTTGCGGCCATCAGTCTTGGCTGTGAAATGTCTCTGCGTTTCTTCTAGTTCATTAATTTCTTCCTTTTTATATGGGGACATCAAAACTGAGCAGTATTCAAGTTTTGGTATGATCAGTGTTCTTAGCAGGAGAATCATTACTGTCTTGTCCCTCCTTTTCAACGTTCTTGTTCCTGTACCGCGACTCTTTTTGCTTTGTTTATTGCTATCTGATTTTGCGTCTTGAATTTGGCATCATCGGTCATTATTACCCCCATGTCGACCGCTTTCGTACTTCCCTAAATTTCTTGTCTATCTGGAGCATAATATGCAGTCTTTATAAGTTCCTCATTTATACCATATCTCAAGAGCTGAAATTTCTCGATGTTAAATGTTATATTGTTGTCTTCTGACCCTTTGTATACTTTGTTTGTGTCCCTCTGCGTTTGCATCGCTGATTTTCTGCTGATCTTTGTATCGTCCGCAAATGATGTTACTATACTGTTGCTGTTTATTCCACTGTCTATGTCTGTTAGCATGATAATGAACAGGAGTGGGGGCCAGCATTGTGCCTTGTGGTACTGAGCTGCGTACTTCTGATTCTGATGATGATACACCTTGAATTTTGACCGCCTGTAGTCATTTTCTGAGGAAGTTGTAGATCCATTTTCCCACTTTGCCTGTTATTCCCATATATTTCACTTTATGTGCTATTATACCATGATCACATTTGTTGAAAGCTTCAGCAAAATCCGTGTATATGACATCATAGTTTTCATTGCCTTTAAGTGCATCTAGGACATTGTTATAATGATCTATAAGTTGTGATAGGTATGATCTTCCTGATCGGAATCCGTGTTGATTTTCGTTGAATTTTTCCAATGTCTCCAAGAAGTCATAGATTTTCTTTCTGACTATTCTTTCAAATATTTTGGTGAGGTGGGACATCAAGGACACTGTTCTATACATAGTTCTTTGCTTGAGATCTGTCCCCGCCTTTATATATAGAGACGATGTTTGCTCTTTTCAAGATGCTCGATATTTCCCCAGTGTCTAGAAATCTTCTCCATATGCAGTATAAAGGTGTAGCTACTTCAGTTTTACAGTTTTTAATTAATAGTGCATTCCATTTGTCCAGACCTGCAGCTGAATGTGATTTCATTTGTCCTGTAACTGTCGCTACATCTTCTGGGGTAAAATCAGTCTGTTATACATTCTCCTTGCAATTTCTTTTCAAAGAATGCATCTATGACAGGTATCGCTTTGTCACTTTTTGGAGTACTAAAGACCGATTCATACTAGGCTCGCAATGTCTCAGATATTTCTTTTAGATCGTCTGTTAGTTCATTATTTCCTTTCCTTAAGGGCCCGATAGTACCGCGCGTTTTGTTTTCCTTTTCGCATAGCTGTAAAAGTGTTTTGGATTTTCCTTTATTGCTTCTACCGCCTTTTCTTCTTCCCTCTCTGTATAACCTTTAATCAGAGTTTGTATTTCCCAATTGATTCTCTCCAGTTTTTCTTGTATTACTTTCGTGATATTGTTGTCTCCGCAATTAGCTAACTTCGTCGCTATTCTCTTTCTTTTGCTGAATATTCTTCTCTTTTGCCTCTCTAGCCAGTTCCTCTTTCCTTTTGGCTATGCTTTTGGAGCATATTTTTCCAAAATTTTCAGCGTCTTTTCTTTCAAGGTTGTTAGCATTTCCTCAGTTCTTTTATTCTCGAAAACTGTTCTCCACTCTATTTGGGCCGTGTGTGATCTGATTTCTTCCCAATTTATGGTCTTGGAGTTTAAGTTAAAAGCCCCAAATTGCTTCTTCCTTCCCTATGTGTATTGTCTTTTAAAGTTATCGCCATATTTGTTGATAACTCGATTGTATTGTGGTCTGAGATAATAGTTGGAGTTATTTTTATATCGGCAATCAAGTTCGTGTTATTCGTGAATACCAGATCTAGGCAGTTATTTTTCCTGATATTTTCTGTTATCTCCTGTGTCAACATAAACTCGTTTGTGAGAGCCATCAGCATTTTTGCTTTGCTCCTGGTCCTCAGTAGTATGGGCGCAAAAGGAGAGAGTGCACTGCAATTGCTTCAGCCGAGCGCCCGCTGTCTTATAAGTTCCTAATCAGCCAGTTAGCTTAACTGGCTGAGTTGCCAGATTGCGCTATTTATTTAATTATGCATATATTCTTGACAGTTAGCTTAACCAGCCAGTTGACTTAGAAGACCTAGAAGGTAGGCACATTATTAGGGTTGAGTTGCCAGATTGCACTATTTATTTAATTAAAGCATATATTCTTGACATTTGGCTTGATCCGCCAGTTGGCTGAATCAGCCAGTTGGCACAGTGTATACAACGTTTAGACAAATGCACGTACACTCCCGCCTATACGCCCATAAAATATCACACACACACAACTATATGCACGATTATATGCGCCGGGTTCGAGACCCGGTGACGGCGCATCCTTCCACGGTTCGTAGATAAATGGGAAACCAGGGTATCCTAGTGGCTAATACACTGGGCATCCGTTAAACTGTATTGCAAGACGCGGTCATGTTGTTTATATGTTTGTTTATTTCCCCCTCTCTCTATCTCTCTCTCTCTCCCTCCCATATATATATATATAATATATATATATCCACGTTGAAAAGTAGGTCAGAGGTGGATTGTAAACACCCTTCCACGGTTGGTAGATAAATGGGAAACCAGGGTATCCTAGTGGGGCTCCAGTTAAACTGTATTGCAACACTCGGTCATTTTTTATGTGTTTGCTTATTTCCCCCCCTCTCTCTCTCTTTCTCTCTCTCTCTCGGGCTAACTTGAATTGGATATTAAGGTCTTTTTCAGCTGTAACTTCTGCAAATTAAAAATAAAACAGAACAAATGATACGCATAGTATTAAAATGAAGGTGAAAATGTGCTGCACAAATGAATAAATAGAAAGGAAATATGATAAAGGTGGGAAATGAAGAGAAGAAAGGCAAAAGCGATATAAACAAAACCTACCTAAAAAACAAATCCTAATTAAACGATGTAAATAGCTGAACAATAGAAGGACATAAATATTTATTGAAATATATATATATATATATATATATATATATATATATATATATATATATATATATATGTGTGTGTGTGTGTGTATACATATATATATATACACACACACACAATTATATTAAACATTGTTCTGAAAATTGCGGAGTTTGGCGGAAGCGATAGATAATATCGATTTTAAAATTTCAATAAATAAACTTTTCGTAGGAGTTTATTTCGAGATCATAAACTTTGGGGGTTAATGAACCGCATCCACCACCGACCTCTGTTATTTTTTTATAATTTATTTTACGAGATTGTATCGTGCGATAGCGCAGGACGCCATAAACTTTACAACTACGAGAATTGTTTCGAATTCATGGGTAAGTGATTTAAAATTATCGTCGTTTCTGACGAATTATTTTTCAGAGGAAATAATAAATTTTCCGAGCCTATTTTAGATGGGGTACCATAAACCGTTTTACAAATTTATCTTCCAACTTCGTTAAGCCCCTCATATAATTGGATGTTTATTATATGTTCAATCTCTCTTCCCTTCCCCTTCTCAGCGGTGCCCCAGAGTACAAGATTTATTTCCAAACAATGCGTTTCTCTCTCCACGGCTCTGGAACGGGCAAGATATATTTGACACGCCCCAGATTTCACGGGGCAGCCAATCAAAACCCTGTGGGCCGAGCGCCAGGACCTCTGGTTGGTGGATGGCATCCGTCACGCATTATGGTCCGCCCAAATTTCACCGATAGCCAATAGGAAACTCACGAATCGGGTATTGTGATGTGTTCACAATTACGACCCTTCTATAAAAGGGGGCATTTTCATTACAGGCTTCCAATTCAGCTGCTTTTATCGAACAGCGCTTTTGAAATACCTCGCCATGAGCCTATCGCCGCAGCTATACCTCTTCGGATTTGTTTGAAGACGAGGAAGCCTCATCGCTGTCTACAATTTATCTTTTCGCGGCGACTGACCACAATGAACTTCTTTCAACGCAGACTGTTGCAGAAATTTGTGACGGAGTGCAAGAACCGATCAATGAAGACATTAAAATGTAATTAATTAATTTAATTTGTGATTATATACGTCGTTTCATTCAGTGTTAGCTAATATATAAAAAGCCATAATAAATACGTTTTGCAAAACTAGATTGTGATTTATTCTCATGCTATACACATCGAATCATTCAGTGCAAGTGATCCCCCGCCGATCAAAAAGCCGTAATAAAAAGACGTGAAAGGATATCTGCCCACCAGAGGTCGAGGCCCGGTCTCTATTCATATATATATATATATATATATATATGTTCCTCTGTGTGTATTTTCACACCCATCTAATCAATAACGTCATTTAGACAGTGAAATTTATTAAATTTAGACAGCGACCTAACCTAGCCTAACCTAACCATGGTGGATTCTTTCTCGTTCAATTTATTTAGTAAACTAATTTTCCTTTTATTCTGAGTTTTTCCTGTTTTCTACAACGAAAAAATAATCCCAGCACTCTTTCTCGTTTATAATAACCTAACCTAACCTAGCCTAACCGGGACATAATATAGCCTAACCTAACCTAACCTAGCCTAGCCGGGACATAATATAGCCTAACCTAACCTAGCCTAACCTAACACAACTGAACCTAACCGGGACATAATATAGTGTAACCTAACCTAGTAGGGTGGCCCACTTTTCAATTTTTTTTTAAAAGTATAGGTTATCGTAGTTTTTCCCATTATTTGGCACTATACTAGCACATTGGTACCATTTTTACAAAAATTGATCAATATTTAGGGGTCTCGCATCGACCTTGAAATTACGATTTTTTTTTTTTAAATGCGTACTTTTAACTTTTTACTGAATCAAGATAAATCATTAAGTATGGATGGTTTCTGAATCCTCTTGATGAGAGAAGTCGTTTGGTGTGCCTGCCAATGTCATACGACTAACGGTTTAAAGGTTGTGCCTGTATACAGGTAATACCAATGTGCTAGTATAGTGCCAAATAATGGGAAAAACCACGATCACCTATACTTTTGAAAAAAATCAGCAAATACCAGACAAATAAGGAAGAAAGAAACAATAACTTAAACAATCACTTTTGCATTGTATTGACCACTATCACACGTCACTGGCTGCAACGTTGTCCCTCTGTGCTATGTCATCGTGGCGAGTGATGACTTCTTGAAGTCGCCGAGCTCTTTCCGGTTCTTTTCCACCACTTGCAGAAGATCCTGCAGCTGTGCCTCGTCCTTTGTGACCGTGTTCGCATAGTCTTGTATCAGTTGGACTCCTCTTTCAGCGACGTCATTGGTGACCTGGCGATGTGACACTCTTTCCCGGCGAGCCGTTTCTTTCGAGATGCTGAACTGATTGAGGTCTGCTGGTGGATCCGCCGAACGTGTGATAGCAGCCACAATGCTTACTACCTATGTAGAGAATGGAAAGTGGAGAGGAAACTGTCAAGAATACATGTGGGTTACGGGACACTTTAAAACTGACGCTATCGATGAATACTATACACAACACGCACCTGATTATTGGACATGCGGAAACGATCAGCCACTTCCATGACAGCAGGTGCATTAAGGATGCGGCGAGGAAGATTGACAGACACACTTGGCTCTTTCGGCGGGGGGAACGCTAGTTCTGTCTCCGACTCTCCTGACATGCCAGTATCATCATTCTCCATGGCCTCATCTCTGGTTTCGTATGCACACTTTGAGGTTTGCGGCTCCTGGCGAGGACGTTTCCTTCCTTCCTGTAGCTTTCTTTTTACAGCGAAAACTTTATCGTTCCCGCTCATCGTTCCCACCCGAGGACCACTTTGATCGAGGTAGAAGTCAATGTCTTCTTTCTTGTCCTTGTCGGACAGCAGTCGATTCTTCTTTATATCTTCGACAGCGTCAGATGCTCCGATATCCCACAGCTTGTCCACACTGTCCGAAAACTTCTGCCGTTTTCCTCCGGCGTCAGTTTCTCGTTTTCTGCTCTTTTGGAGTAAGTGCCACTCTTTCCACAATGCCTCTAGCTTCCGTTCGCAGTTGAGCTTTGTGATTGTTTTAATGCGGGCCATGTTCCAAAACTTTAAGACGTTGTTTACGGTTTCTTTGAATGGGTCTTTCCTGTTAGCAGTGTACTGGATAACACTGAAGAAGTATTGCAAAACCTGCCGTGTTGTTGGCAATTTGCTACCACTGATGGAGGACGACGGTTGACCAACTAAAAAAATTTCCGAGGCCGATCTTAGAGAAAGTAGCGATGTTATTTTCGCCTTTCCTTTGATGACTCTCTATTTGTAGCTTCAAGAGTTCTTCCAGTTATGGTTGCCATCGATTTGTCCATGACAAAGGATGAGGAACTCAGACAGTATTTCAAAATGTTATGATCTGCAAAAAAAGAAATAGGTTAGATACCTGGCACAGGCATAGTGCATTTTCTAATTACCTATATACATTATACATTCCGCCCGGGTATGGTGACTAATTTTTTTGAAAAGTATAGGTGATCGTGGTTTTTCCCATTATTTGGCACTATACTAGCACATTGGTATTACCTCTATACAGGCACAACCTTTAAACCGTTAGTCGTATGACATTGGCAGGCACACTAAACGACTTCTCTCATTAAGAGGATTCAGAAAACATCCCTACTTAATGATTTATCTTGATTCAGTAAGAAGTTAAAAAGTACGCATTTTAAAAAAAAAACTCGTAATTTCAAGGTCGATGCGAGACCTCTAAATATTGATCAATTTTTGTAAAAATGGTACCAATGTGCTAGTATAGTGCCAAATAATGGGAAAAACCACGATTACCTATACTTTTAAAAAAAAATTGAAAAGTGGGCCACCCTACTAACCTAGCCTATATATATATCGGCCAAGGACTCTTTCTCGTTTATAATAATATAACCTAACCTAGCATAGCTTAACCTAACCTAACACAACTGAGCTTAATCTAACCTAACCTAACCTAGCATAGCTTGACCTGGCGTAACCTAACCTAACCTAGCCCTTACGGGTGTGTATAACCTAACCTAGCATAACCTAACCAATTATAATATAACCTAACCTAACCGGATATAATATAGCCTAACCGGCTATAAAATAACCTAACCCAACTTAGTCCAGAAGGTCAAACCCCACCCTCGACCTACAGTTTAACGGAAATTCCAAAATTGCTCATTCTGACTAAGTCAAGCTTTTCATCGCACCCTAGACCTGCTGTTTAACGGAGATTCCAAAATTGCTCATTCTGACGAAGGTCAAGCTTTTCATCCCACCCTAGACCTACAGTTTAACGGGGATTCCAACATCTGTTGGAATTATTTCCCACAGTATTTAAATTTATATCGTATAAAATTAGATACTGTATATATATATTATTTCTAATCCAAGAGAACGCTCCCTTGAGGAATGACGTGTAACACTTCTAGGCTCCGCTCATCGTACGCCATCTTGAATGTGGGAGCTCGTAGTTGTAAGAAATTTTGGTCACTAGCTCCTTAGTTTTGCTACCGTAAGGTTGTGCTCCGCTTAAATTGCAATTGATTCTCTTTGAAATCTTAAACGTTTAACTTAGTTTAAATTCCTTTTGAAAGGCGCGTTCATAACCTCGTTTAGGCTACTGTTGCCACTAGTTATTGATAATTTAATCTTAAGTTTGTCCTATTTCGGACCGAGGAACCATTTTGATCCTTCTGTATATATTGTAAATATTTTAAATTAGGCTATAAACATAATTATTTAGATAAGCAGTAATATTTCATTTAAACTTAAGTTAAGTTTAGATCGCTGACAGTAATTTACATTAAGTATTACCATGAGATTTAAACTGATCATTACGTATTGGGTCACGTAACCCCCCTCTTGTCTGCTCTGTGGATTTGAGGAGTCTTTGGAATTAATAATTTCGAGTCCCCCTATCCCCGGAGTGGATTTGAGAGAAGGGCTAGGAGTGGTTAGCTTGCTGGCCATTATTTACTCGATCAGTCATTCAGACTCAGTCGAGTTTAACTTGGGTACGGCTTCAGTCGAGGTGGTGATTGGCCTCAAGAACTTCGTTACTCGAAGAGCTATCACCCTTCGATTCTGTGGCTGTTCTCCGAGGTTTGGTACAGGGACTTCCACCCAGGCCCTAAGTCGCTCATTTTGTGTGGGACCTCGACACTGCTCCGAACCGCAGTTGAGGTCAGAGCGCGTCTCGATTGAAGGCCGATTAATCCTGGCTATTGAGTCAGGGTGGATAGCCCCTCGAGTCCCCACAACACCCAGCGTTTTGCCATTCATCTCTTAATATAACCTAACCTAGCGTAGCCTAACCAGGCATAATTAAACTTTAATTTAACTTAACTTTAAATGATTCAGTATGAACTAATCATGTTAATTTCTTCTTAAAGGTCCAATGCGGAACTTGATCGTGTTGTAGCTACTTTTCGTTTTGATGAAAGCGGAATAAATGATTTTGGGGCTTTACCGCACAGCCAACCCAGTGACCTGAATACCGAGGTCGAGGTATTGGCTCACATCCGGTCCTACAAACACCAGGCCATCGAGGAACTAATGTAAGTTTTTGTCTACTCGCGTTTTATAGTAAATGTTTCATTAGTAGGTATCCTCAATTATAGCCTAGTTTGCAAAAGCACTTAGCTATGATTTCTGAACACAATTCGTTTTATGAAAAAATGGACTTTAATTAAAAAGAATCAGTATGAACTAATCATGTTAATTTCTCCTTAAAGAACCGATACGGAGCTCGAACATGTTATAGCAACTTTTCGTGACAGCTTTGATGAAAGGTAAATAAATGATTTGGAGGCTTTACCGCGCAGCCCGCCCATGGGCATGAATACAGGGGTCGAGGTATTGGCTCACATCCTGTCCAATGAATGCTAGGTCATCGAGGAACTAATGTAAGTTTTTTGGGGGGTTAAGAACAAAACACATTGTATTTTCATTTAATTTATTAAATGGTAGAAAACATGTACAAAGCTGCTTTCAGAACTAGTCTCCATCAAATAAGCCTTAATGGAGACATTTTACAAATGTATATACACCTTTGCACGATATAGATACACTTATATATACACCTTTACACAACACAATGAGTGCGAACATAGGGGAACCTTTTATTTTATTTGTCTGCATACCGTTTCATCATTCATTTCAGTGTCGCACAAATCGAATAATTTTAAAAAAATTATAAATCTCTTCCCACGTGACATGTGCAGGAGAAAAGAAAAGGCAATACATGCCACAAGTATTACGAAAATATCATTGGAGGCGGTAAAGATTCCATACAATTTCCGAAGCATGTATCTGTTTGATAAATTTTACAAGAACAGGATTACTCCAGGGTTGATACGCGAGTGAATCAAAATAGTACATTCTTTCTCTATTTTTAAAATAGATTGCAAACCAATGAACCCCCTCACCCCCCACAATGTCGGTGTTCACGATAATCCCATACCACTCTCTCGCAGTTGGCAATTTCAATATTTCATTCTTCGCAAACACGCCAATAAATTTGGAGCGTGTGATTCGGTCACTTTTCATTACTCTCTAGAGTGTATTCGAGTCCATTTTAAAAGTCTGTGGCCACGTTCCTGAAAAGGTCAACTTCTATTACAGCCTGTGATTCGAGGTACAGGAGTACGCTAATAGGCGCGTCTATAGGGTTGGCAAATTCCAACTTGAGTGAGATGTTCCCACTCTGTTCTGGACTAAAGTGTGTGTTTACGCTAGCAGACAAACGCCAAACCCAAGCTCGTCACAGGCACTGGCATTATGAGCCAGACTACTATAAGCTCTCGCGCAGAGCTGGAACACAGCATCTGATGAGTAATCAGCAGTCATAGGCCCTCCCAATGCGAAGCCATTTACGTATAGAGTTATATTTTAAGGCTGAAATTCTCGAAATTAAAGGCACTTTTTTTATATTTTCCATTCGTCGAAGCGTGACCCAGCATTCCAATTAATATCCTTTTAGGTAGAATTCTCAGGGCCACGTTTTGTAATTGCTTCGAGGCCAACTCGGCGGGCACCATGTATAGTTTGATCTGTACCCTGTTAATTGGGTATTTTACTGTTGCGTGTATTAAATTTTTTTCAATTTCTACATATTTCGCGGAACTTAATTTCACTCGCCGTGCACGTAAATATATCTCCATGATGTGAATCACAACGGGTTTTGCGCCCTCTTCTTGAGCAGGTCCCAGATTTATGAAGATCTCAGGACTCGAGCGGTTGAGCTTTAGTTTCAGGTCGACACCGTTCATAAGCAGTTTCTCCTGGAACGTGAAGTCTGTATGAAGACGGCCAAAACACTCGTATATCTTTTATTTAGCATTTTTCAATTTATCCTTTATACTACTTTCATCCTTAGTCTGATAATAGCCCTTGGCGGTTAAAAAGGTGTCCTTCGCTTCTTTTGAAAAATTGAGGACATTTTCCAGATATGCTCGTAGGTGATAATAGCCCGTTCACCGAGATGTTAACCTGATTTAAATACACCTCACACTGGCTGAATATGGGGTGTAAAAAGTTGGTTTCAGGGTATGAAGAGTAACTATCATCGCAGTCCGTTCCATCCGAATGGGCTATACGCATTTTAGCGTACATGTGCATGCAGCTCGGGTCAAAAGATGTGCCTGAGCTGGGTATCACGAATTCTCTAGGGGCACTTGGCGAACTAATTGTGTTTAATGGGTTAATTGTAATAAAGTCGCTATGCTCAATAGAGAACTGAGTAGGGGGCATATCAAAGAGGGACAGCCTATGATTTGTGAGAGTAGTGTCATCAGCTTATATCAGTTAAAAAATGATCAGCCATAGGCAGAGATGGGCAGTATCTTGTATCTTAAGATACAAGATATGTATCTTAGATACTTTATTTTTGGAGGATCTTGAGAAGTATCTAAGATACATTTTGTCAAGTAGCTTGTATCCCGGGATACACTTTCAAAGATACTTTCATAAGATACTTTTTAAATAGAGACGCTAATAACTACTCATGAAATATGATCATATCTGACGCACGTTGAAGAAGGCCGGCGATTGCTGTTACATGTTTGTACATGAATACTACCGTTGCGCTGCGCGCACAGTCTCGGCACAGATGTACTCAAGGGAGCGTTCTCTTGGATTAGAAATAATATATATATACAGTATCTAATTTTATACGATATAAATTTAAATACTGTGGGAAATAATTCCAACAGATGTTGGAATCCCCGTTAAACTGTAGGTCTAGGGTGGGATGAAAAGCTTGACCTTCGTCAGAATGAGCAATTTTGGAATCTCCGTTAAACAGCAGGTCTAGGGTGCGATGAAAAGCTTGACTTAGTCAGAATGAGCAATTTTGGAATTTCCGTTAAACTGTAGGTCGAGGGTGGGGTTTGACCTTCTGGACTAAGTTGGGTTAGGTTATTTTATAGCCGGTTAGGCTATATTATATCCGGTTAGGTTAGGTTATATTATAATTGGTTAGGTTATGCTAGGTTAGGTTATACACACCCGTAAGGGCTAGGTTAGGTTAGGTTACGCCAGGTCAAGCTATGCTAGGTTAGGTTAGGTTAGATTAAGCTCAGTTGTGTTAGGTTAGGTTAAGCTATGCTAGGTTAGGTTATATTATTATAAACGAGAAAGAGTCCTTGGCCGATATATATAGGCTAGGTTAGTAGGGTGGCCCACTTTTCAATTTTTTTTTAAAAGTATAGGTAATCGTGGTTTTTCCCATTATTTGGCACTATACTAGCACATTGGTACCATTTTTACAAAAATTGATCAATATTTAGAGGTCTCGCATCGACCTTGAAATTACGAGTTTTTTTTTTAAAATGCGTACTTTTTAACTTCTTACTGAATCAAGATAAATCATTAAGTAGGGATGTTTTCTGAATCCTCTTAATGAGAGAAGTCGTTTAGTGTGCCTGCCAATGTCATACGACTAACGGTTTAAAGGTTGTGCCTGTATAGAGGTAATACCAATGTGCTAGTATAGTGCCAAATAATGGGAAAAACCACGATCACCTATACTTTTCAAAAAAATTAGTCACCATACCCGGGCGGAATGTATAATGTATATAGGTAATTAGAAAATGCACTATGCCTGTGCCAGGTATCTAACCTATTTCTTTTTTTGCAGATCATAACATTTTGAAATACTGTCTGAGTTCCTCATCCTTTGTCATGGACAAATCGATGGCAACCATAACTGGAAGAACTCTTGAAGCTACAAATAGAGAGTCATCAAAAGGAAAGGCGAAAATAACATCGCTACTTTCTCTAAGATCGGCCTCGGAAATTTTTTTAGTTGGTCAACCGTCGTCCTCCATCAGTGGTAGCAAATTGCCAACAACACGGCAGGTTTTGCAATACTTCTTCAGTGTTATCCAGTACACTGCTAACAGGAAAGACCCATTCAAAGAAACCGTAAACAACGTCTTAAAGTTTTGGAACATGGCCCGCATTAAAACAATCACAAAGCTCAACTGCGAACGGAAGCTAGAGGCATTGTGGAAAGAGTGGCACTTACTCCAAAAGAGCAGAAAACGAGAAACTGACGCCGGAGGAAAACGGCAGAAGTTTTCGGACAGTGTGGACAAGCTGTGGGATATCGGAGCATCTGACGCTGTCGAAGATATAAAGAAGAATCGATGCTGTCCGACAAGGACAAGAAAGAAGACATTGACTTCTACCTCGATCAAAGTGGTCCTCGGGTGGGAACGATGAGCGGGAACGATAAAGTTTTCGCTGTAAAAAGAAAGCTACAGGAAGGAAGGAAACGTCCTCGCCAGGAGCCGCAAACCTCAAAGTGTGCATACGAAACCAGAGATGAGGCCATGGAGAATGATGATACTGGCATGTCAGGAGAGTCGGAGACAGAACTAGCGTTCCCCCCGCCGAAAGAGCCAAGTGTGTCTGTCAATCTTCCTCGCCGCATCCTTAATGCACCTGCTGTCATGGAAGTGGCTGATCGTTTCCGCATGTCCAATAATCAGGTGCGTGTTGTGTATAGTATTCATCGATAGCGTCAGTTTTAAAGTGTCCCGTAACCCACATGTATTCTTGACAGTTTCCTCTCCACTTTCCATTCTCTACATAGGTAGTAAGCATTGTGGCTGCTATCACACGTTCGGCGGATCCACCAGCAGACCTCAATCAGTTCAGCATCTCGAAAGAAACGGCTCGCCGGGAAAGAGTGTCACATCGCCAGGTCACCAATGACGTCGCTGAAAGAGGAGTCCAACTGATACAAGACTATGCGAACACGGTCACAAAGGACGAGGCACAGCTGCAGGATCTTCTGCAAGTGGTGGAAAAGAACCGGAAAGAGCTCGGCGACTTCAAGAAGTCATCACTCGCCACGATGACATAGCACAGAGGGACAACGTTGCAGCCAGTGACGTGTGATAGTGGTCAATACAATGCAAAAGTGATTGTTTAAGTTATTGTTTCTTTCTTCCTTATTTGTCTGGTATTTGCTGATTTTTTTCAAAAGTATAGGTGATCGTGGTTTTTCCCATTATTTGGCACTATACTAGCACATTGGTATTACCTGTATACAGGCACAACCTTTAAACCGTTAGTCGTATGACATTGGCAGGCACACCAAACGACTTCTCTCATCAAGAGGATTCAGAAACCATCCATACTTAATGATTTATCTTGATTCAGTAAAAAGTTAAAAAGTACGCATTTAAAAAAAAAAATCGTAATTTCAAGGTCGATGCGAGACCCCTAAATATTGATCAATTTTTGTAAAAATGGTACCAATGTGCTAGTATAGTGCCAAATAATGGGAAAAACTACGATAACCTATACTTTTAAAAAAAAATTGAAAAGTGGGCCACCCTACTAGGTTAGGTTACACTATATTATGTCCCGGTTAGGTTCAGTTGTGTTAGGTTAGGCTAGGTTAGGTTAGGCTATATTATGTCCCGGCTAGGCTAGGTTAGGTTAGGTTAGGCTATATTATGTCCCGGTTAGGCTAGGTTAGGTTAGGTTATTATAAACGAGAAAGAGTGCTGGGATTATTTTTTTCGTTGTAGAAAACAGGAAAAACTCAGAATAAAAGGAAAAATTAGTTTACTAAATAAATTATGAACGAGAAAGAATCCACCATGGTTAGGTTAGGCTAGGTTAGGTCGCTGTCTAAATTTAATAAATTTCACTGTCTAAATGACGTTATTGATTAGATGGGTGTGAAAATACACACAGAGGAACATATATATATATATATATATATATATATGAATAGAGACCGGGCCTCGACCTCTGGTGGGCAGATATCCTTTCACGTCTTTTTATTACGGCTTTTTGATCGGCGGGGGATCACTTGCACTGAATGATTCGATGTATATAGCATGAGAATAAATCACAATCTAGTTTTGCAAAACGTATTTATTATGGCTTTTTATATATTAGCTAACACTGAATGAAACGACGTATATAATCACAAATTAAATTAATTAATTACATTTTAATGTCTTCATTGATCGGTTCTTGCACTCCGTCACAAATTTCTGCAACAGTCTGCGTTGAAAGAAGTTCATTGTGGTCAGTCGCCGCGAAAAGATAAATTGTAGACAGCGATGAGGCTTCCTCGTCTTCAAACAAATCCGAAGAGAGGTATAGCTGCGGCGATAGGCTCATGGCGAGGTATTTCAAAAGCGCTGTTCGATAAAAGCAGCTGAATTGGAAGCCTGTAATGAAAATGCCCCCTTTTATAGAAGGGTCGTAATTGTGAACACATCACAATACCCGATTCGTGAGTTTCCTATTGGCTATCGGTGAAATTTGGGCGGACCATAATGCGTGACGGATGCCATCCACCAACCAGAGGTCCTGGCGCTCGGCCCACAGGGTTTTGATTGGCTGCCCCGTGAAATCTGGGGCGTGTCAAATATATCTTGCCCGTTCCAGAGCCGTGGAGAGAGAAACGCATTGTTTGGAAATAAATCTTGTACTCTGGGGCACCGCTGAGAAGGGGAAGGGAAGAGAGATTGAACATATAATAAACATCCAATTATATGAGGGGCTTAACGAAGTTGGAAGATAAATTTGTAAAACGGTTTATGGTACCCCATCTAAAATAGGCTCGGAAAATTTATTATTTCCTCTGAAAAATAATTCGTCAGAAACGACGATAATTTTAAATCACTTACCCATGAATTCGAAACAATTCTCGTAGTTGTAAAGTTTATGGCGTCCTGCGCTATCGCACGATACAATCTCGTAAAATAAATTATAAAAAAATAACAGAGGTCGGTGGTGGATGCGGTTCATTAACCCCCAAAGTTTATGATCTCGAAATAAACTCCTACGAAAAGTTTATTTATTGAAATTTTAAAATCGATATTATCTATCGCTTCCGCCAAACTCCGCAATTTTCAGAACAATGTTTAATATAATTGTGTGTGTGTATATATATATATGTATACACACACACACACACATATATATATATATATATATATATATATATATATATATATATATATATATATATTTCAATAAATATTTATGTCCTTCTATTGTTCAGCTATTTACATCGTTTAATTAGGATTTGTTTTTTAGGTAGGTTTTGTTTATATCGCTTTTGCCTTTCTTCTCTTCATTTCCCACCTTTATCATATTTCCTTTCTATTTATTCATTTGTGCAGCACATTTTCACCTTCATTTTAATACTATGCGTATCATTTGTTCTGTTTTATTTTTAATTTGCAGAAGTTACAGCTGAAAAAGACCTTAATATCCAATTCAAGTTAGCCCGAGAGAGAGAGAGAGAAAGAGAGAGAGAGGGGGGGAAATAAGCAAACACATAAACAATATGACCGAGTGTTGCAATACAGTTTAACTGGAGCCCCACTAGGATACCCTGGTTTCCCATTTATCTACCAACCGTGGAAGGGTGTTTACAATCCACCTCTGACCTACTTTTCAACGTGGATATATATATATATATATATATATATGGGAGGGAGAGAGAGAGAGATAGAGAGAGGGGGAAATAAACAAACATATAAACAACATGACCGCGTCTTGCAATACAGTTTAACGGATGCCCAGTGTATTAGCCACTAGGATACCCTGGTTTCCCATTTATCTACGAACCGTGGAAGGATGCGCCGTCACCGGGTCTCGAACCCGGCGCATATAATCGTGCATATAGTTGTGTGTGTGTGATATTTTATGGGCGTATAGGCGGGAGTGTACGTGCATTTGTCTAAACGTTGTATACACTGTGCCAACTGGCTGATTCAGCCAACTGGCGGATCAAGCCAAATGTCAAGAATATATGCTTTAATTAAATAAATAGTGCAATCTGGCAACTCAACCCTAATAATGTGCCTACCTTCTAGGTCTTCTAAGTCAACTGGCTGGTTAAGCTAACTGTCAAGAATATATGCATAATTAAATAAATAGCGCAATCTGGCAACTCAGCCAGTTAAGCTAACTGGCTGATTAGGAACTTATAAGACAGCGGGCGCTCGGCTGAAGCAATTGCAGTGCACTCTCTCCTTTTGCGCCCATACTACTGAGGACCAGGAGCAAAGCAAAAATGCTGATGGCTCTCACAAACGAGTTTATGTTGACACAGGAGATAACAGAAAATATCAGGAAAAATAACTGCCTAGATCTGGTATTCACGAATAACACGAACTTGATTGCCGATATAAAAATAACTCCAACTATTATCTCAGACCACAATACAATCGAGTTATCAACAAATATGGCGATAACTTTAAAAGACAATACACATAGGGAAGGAAGAAGCAATTTGGGGCTTTTAACTTAAACTCCAAGACCATAAATTGGGAAGAAATCAGATCACACACGGCCCAAATAGAGTGGAGAACAGTTTTCGAGAATAAAAGAACTGAGGAAATGCTAACAACCTTGAAAGAAAAGACGCTGAAAATTTTGGAAAAATATGCTCCAAAAGCATAGCCAAAAGGAAAGAGGAACTGGCTAGAGAGGCAAAAGAGAAGAATATTCAGCAAAAGAAAGAGAATAGCGACGAAGTTAGCTAATTGCGGAGACAACAATATCACGAAAGTAATACAAGAAAAACTGGAGAGAATCAATTGGGAAATACAAACTCTGATTAAAGGTTATACAGAGAGGGAAGAAGAAAAGGCGGTAGAAGCAATAAAGGAAAATCCAAAACACTTTTACAGCTATGCGAAAAGGAAAACAAAAACGCGCGGTACTATCGGGCCCTTAAGGAAAGGAAATAATGAACTAACAGACGATCTAAAAGAAATATCTGAGACATTGCGAGCCTAGTATGAATCGGTCTTTAGTACTCCAAAAAGTGACAAAGCGATACCTGTCATAGATGCATTCTTTGAAAAGAAATTGCAAGGAGAATGTATAACAGACTGATTTTACCCCAGAAGATGTAGCGACAGTTACAGGACAAATGAAATCACATTCAGCTGCAGGTCTGGACAAATGGAATGCACTATTAATTAAAAACTGTAAAACTGAAGTAGCTACACCTTTATACTGCATATGGAGAAGATTTCTAGACACTGGGGAAATATCGAGCATCTTGAAAAGAGCAAACATCGTCTCTATATATAAAGGCGGGGACAGATCTCAAGCAAAGAACTATGTATAGAACAGTGTCCTTGATGTCCCACCTCACCAAAATATTTGAAAGAATAGTCAGAAAGAAAATCTATGACTTCTTGGAGACATTGGAAAAATTCAACGAAAATCAACACGGATTCCGATCAGGAAGATCATACCTATCACAACTTATAGATCATTATAACAATGTCCTAGATGCACTTAAAGGCAATGAAAACTATGATGTCATATACACGGATTTTGCTGAAGCTTTCAACAAATGTGATCATGGTATAATAGCACATAAAGTGAAATATATGGGAATAACAGGCAAAGTGGGAAAATGGATCTACAACTTCCTCAGAAAATGACTACAGGCGGTCAAAATTCAAGGTGTATCATCATCAGAATCAGAAGTACGCAGCTCAGTACCACAAGGCACAATGCTGGCCCCCACTCCTGTTCATTATCATGCTAACAGACATAGACAGTGGAATAAACAGCAACAGTATAGTAACATCATTTGCGGACGATACAAAGATCAGCAGAAAATCAGCGATGCAAACGCAGAGGGACACAAACAAAGTATACAAAGGGTCAGAAGACAACAATATAACATTTAACATCGAGAAATTTCAGCTCTTGAGATATGGTATAAATGAGGAACTTATAAAGACTGCATATTATGCTCCAGATAGACAAGAAATTTAGGGAAGTACGAAAGCGGTCGACATGGGGGTAATAATGACCGATGATGCCAAATTCAAGACGCAAAATCAGATAGCAATAAACAAAGCAAAAAGAGTCGCGGTACAGGAACAAGAACGTTGAAAAGGAGGGACAAGACAGTAATGATTCTCCTGCTAAGAACACTGATCATACCAAAACTTGAATACTGCTCAGTTTTGATGTCCCCATATAAAAAGGAAGAAATTAATGAACTAGAAGAAACGCAGAGACATTTCACAGCCAAGACTGATGGCCGCAAAGAACTCAACTAGTGGGAAAGACTACGTAAACTAAATCTGTACTCCCTGGAAAGAAGAAGAGAAAGGTACACCATAATCTACATATGGAAAATTATCGAAAAACTGGTACCAAACCTCAAACTAAACCCGATCACCATCCAAATAACACTGGAAAATAGGAAAGGCAGAATGTGTAGTGTTCCAAAATTAAAGGCCCGACAAGGGATCTCCTCAACTCTGAAGGAAAATAGCTTGGTTGTCAGGTCGCCAAGAATTTTCAACCAGGGGTCAAAGTTAAAGTCTTCAAGAGAAGACTAGATGCCTGGCTCAGGACGGTACCAGATGATCCGAGTGTACCTGGTTATGTACGGTGGAGAGCGCAAGAAAGCAACTCGCTCTTCCACCAAGCCAGGAGTAGTGGCGGGGCCACCAGCTTGACCTTCGTGTGAAGAAAGACCGACGCACAACCCAAACAAGTTGTGTATATATATATATATATATACACAGGGCCGTACACAGCACACACACACACACAATACATATATATTAGGGTTTCTGGTTCGGGATAGCGCACACAATCCCGGGAGTATGGGAAATAATGAAGCCTAATCCCGGGATTCCGAGATTTCTCGGGAAATTTCTCGATATTTATTTCAAGTACTTTTACTTTTTAAAGAGCTCGGGGACCCGAGAGAGCGCTTTGTAGATCTCTTAACACTGGTTTGGTACCAGTGCCTCCTGCAGGAAGGTTAATAATGGACAAGGTTGAGATTTAGTTCAATCAGTGTATATTCAAATAAAGCATAAAATAATATTATTTCAGTGACAATATTTGAACAAAAACTCCTTTCAAATTATATAAAAATATTTCCATTAACAAATTATATTCTCCATTAGCAAAAAACATTATTTTCTCCATTAGCCAAAAAAAAAAATCCAGCTATTTCTTGGCATTTGTGTAGTAGCTCTTTAAAAAAAACAGCCGGTCAATGCTGTGATCGTTCAGTCGACTTCTTAGTTTTGTCACAAACAAACCGGCAGCTGAAAATGCTAGCTCTGACTCAACAGATGTTGGAGGGACAGAGTTCCGCGCGCGCAAGAGTAAAGATATATTCTTTGTTCGCTACCCCTGTTGCCTCAAAAATTTCAAACTCTTTTGTTAGAAGCCTGCCCTTCTTGTTGTTAGAGTTGTCATTTGTGTCACATGTGTTCGACTGTACCTTTTTAATTGCTGCATCAAGCTTGTCGGATAGAGTCATTAATTTTTGTGTCAATTTCACATGATCTTCGTCTGATGCACTGGATTCATCACCCAGCTCGCTCTCGCTGTAACCAAATATCCTCCTGAACACCGTCTTTGCATGATTTAATAAAGACGATTTCGACTCAAAGGCAGGTAGACCTTGGCCACTTTCTTTGTTGTCATACTGCTTCCCACTATTTGTGTATTGAAGAAGGCCCACCAATACTTTGTCTCTTCTTTGTTTGATCCTCACGATTAAAGAGAGTTTCATTTTTCTGGAAAATGCTGAACTCTGTTCACTAAGCTCATCAAGGATGAATTTAAACACACCTTCGGCAGTTAACAAAGTTGCATTTCTACTGCCCAAGCTTTCAGCTCCAACCTTAATTGGCTGCAAGGTTGATACGATATCTTGAATTGCTTTAAATTCTAACTCGCTGATGTTCATATCAAGGTTGAGGTCAATCATTGCTTTGGCGACAGATGACTTAATTTCAAGGAATCGTTCTAGCATTGACAGCAGGATGTTCCAACGAGTTTTTGAATCTAATATGAGCATTAGTTCTTTGCCATGTTCTGCTTTGACGTACTTTTGAAGGTTTTCATTTTTTAATGGTGATTTTCGAAACATTCTGACAATTTGTCTTATTTTGTAGATAGATTCTGAAATGTTAACTTCGATCCCGTCATCAGATATTTCTATTGAAGAGACGAGCTCAGGGCATGTTTTATGTATACCCCGGTCTGATGCTGTAGGTGTATGAGCCAGTAAATAGCCTTGTGCCCATAACTGCGGGGATTGTTTCTGTGAATGACTGCTAAGGTGTCTTTAGGCATGAAGAGAAGAGATTTAGCACAGCCCCCATACTCTACACATTTCAAAATCAATGATTATGTAAAGCTATCACGTTCGGGAAATAAATTCGCGAAGGGATTTGAGCAAGGATGGACACGTAAGATTTTTAAAGTTAGTGCTGTGAGACCTAAAGGCGAGATAATGATGTATTACATTGAACATTTGAATGGGGAAGAAATCGCAGGAGGCTATTATCGCGAGGAGTTGCAGAAAGCGACATTTAATTTAAGAGAAAGTGTGTTTAAAATTGAAAAAATTTTAGGCAGCAAAGGTTCAGGAAAGAGAAAAATGTACCTGGTGAAATGGCTGGGTTACCCAGAAAGCTTCAACACCTATATGAAAGCTGCTGCAATAATGAAGCTTAAATAGTATGCAGCATGGCACCTAACCACTTCTTTGTCACACTCACTTCCACTTCGTCTCTGTCTGTACATCCTAACAACACCCTCACGAACTTTGTGACAGAACTCCATGGACCCATCGAATTGGAGCGTGATTCGTATGAGGTGGGTTTATGTGAACTCCAGTTAGCCACCAAATTTTTAACTCTTGAAAATGAACAGATCATATTTCTGATCCTTAGAAGATTCGATGAGGGTGAAAAATTAGGCATAACCTTAGACAACACAACGCAATCAGTCCTGTTCGGTGAGGTACAGTACTATAGTACAAATGTAACGCTAGGAATCGGTCATTATGACAGTCATGGACATTGTGACGGGGTTAAGCAAGAGTCTTGAAAAGTCGTACTTGACAAACGATTTACTTTTTGAAGTTGTAAACATAGACACGCCTGCACGCACATTGAAGTTAAAATCAACGCTTAGTAGAAATATTAAAGGTAAAGAGCTGTTCACAATTGTGGCCGAGGGCCGATATAGTGCAAGCTCTCCAAAGAGACACCTTTCACGAGGCACAACAGACTTATCCAGCTTAATGTATCAGTTGAAGAGGGAGAAATTGGGTGAAAGCTGCCCATTCCCAGACATGTGCTATATTTACAGCAATATCGTAGAGCATCAATTTTTGGGAACACCCAGGCGCGCATATTGCGCATTGCACACATCCACAACCATCGAGGTAAAAGTTTGAGCATTACATATGACAAGCCTCATTATGTGAATGTTGCGACTAATCTATTAACCAATATCTTGGTATATATAAATACCATTCAGTTATATGACTCGAATGCCTTTCACAGTCTATCGAAGGGTGAGATAACAGCGTGGGAGTGGACTTGGATCCATTTCTTCAACCATACTGCGCACTGCTGTCCCACTGTTGAAGAGGGATGCTAGATACCTAGGGGGGAAGGCGTTACAATCAGGTTTTAACGCGGCAGAAGACATAATGGGTGGAACTAAACCCAAAGAAGCTCTAAAAAACATTTGAAACGTACACGGGACGAAATCAAAGATGCAAAGAGAAAAATGCGTGGTCGCGGAAAGAAGAGGGTTGTCAGGAAGAAGGGGTTACCAACACGTGGCGCTAAACGTAAAAGGACATCAAAAAAGAAGTTTTCTAAGCGTATGACGCCTATGGCCAGAGATGGGCAAGATACTTGGAAATTGTATCTGAGATACGAATACAAGATACCCAACAAAAATGTATCTGAGATACAGATACAAGATACTCGAAAAAACTGTATCTTCAAGATACAGATACAAGTTACAGATACAAGATACATTTTTAAGATACAAGATACTTTTGAAAGAATATTATTTGAGTTTAGTTTCACCTGGTGAGCCATGAGCGCACGAGTTGTCTCATTCAATTGTTTATTATTATATTTTCTGGATATAAATAAATGCCAAATCAATGGTACTTCATATCTCAGTATTCATATAGTGATATAACTAAAAGGAAAGCACAAAGTAAATATGTATAAATAATCCTGAAAATTTTTAGGTATGGAAAAATAAAATAAACGACACTTTTTCAATTTATGTATTTCAAATAAATTGTTAATACAGGTATACTCAGTTACCTACTCACGAAGAAAAATAAAGTTTTCCTCATAATAAATATATTTGCAGGAATAAGCAAATATATGTATAATTCCTGATTTTTAATCATGTTAAAACATGTTAAAACCGCGGATACTCAGGTTTCATCTTGTATCCCGCGGTTTTAACATGTTTTAACATGATTAAAAATCAGGAATTATACATATATTTGCTTATTCCTGCAAATATATTTATTATGAGGAAAACTTTATTTTTTCTTCGTGAGTAGGTAACTGAGTATACCTGTATTAACAATTTATTTGAAATACATAAATTGAAAAAGTGTCGTTTATTTTATTTTTCCATACCTAAAAATTTTCAGGATTATTTATACATTTACTTTGTGCTTTCCTTTTAGTTATATCACTATATGAATACTGAGATATGAAGTACCATTGATTTGGCATTTATTTATATCCAGAAAATATAATAATAAACAATTGAATGAGACAACTCGTGCGCTCATGGCTCACCAGGTGAAACTAAACTCAAATAATTATTCTTTCAAAAGTATCTTGTATCTTAAAAATGTATCTTGTATCTGTAACTTGTATCTGTATCTTGAAGATACAGTTTTTTCGAGTATCTTGTATCTGTATCTCAGATACATTTTTGTTGGGTATCTTGTATTCGTATCTCAGATACAATTTCCAAGTATCTTGCCCATCTCTGGCCATAGGCGTCATACGCTTAGAAACTTCTTTTTTGATGTCCTTTTACGTTTAGCGCCACGTGTTGGTAACCCCTTCTTCCTGACAACCCTCTTCTTTCCGCGACCACGCATTTTTCTCTTTGCATCTTTGATTTCGTCCCGTGTACGTTTCAAATGTTTTTTAGAGCTTCTTTGGGTTTAGTTCCACCCATTATGTCTTCTGCCGCGTTAAAACCTGATTGTAACGCCTTCCCCCCTAGGTATCTAGCATCCCTCTTCAACAGTGGGACAGCAGTGCGCAGTATGGTTGAAGAAATGGATCCAAGTCCACTCCCACGCTGTTATCTCACCCTTCGATAGACTGTGAAAGGCATTCGAGTCATTATAACTGAATGGTATTTATATATACCAAGATATTGGTTAATAGATTAGTCGCAACATTCACATAATGAGGCTTGTCATATGTAATGCTCAAACTTTTACCTCGATGGTTGTGGATGTGTGCAATGCGCAATATGCGCGCCTGGGTGTTCCCAACAAATTGATGCTCTACGATATTGCTGTAAATATAGCACATGTCTGGGAATGGGCAGCTTTCACCCAATTTCTCCCTCTTCAACTGATACATTAAGCTGGATAAGTCATGTTGTGCCTCGTGAAAGGTGTCTCTTTGGAGAGCTGCACTATATCGGCCCTCGGCCACAATTGTGAACAGCTCTTTACCTTTAATATTTCTACTAAGCGTTGATTTTAACTTCAATGTGCGTGCAGGCGTGTCTATGTTTACAACTTCAAAAAGTAAATCGTTTGTCAAGTACGACTTTTCAAGACTCTTGCTTAACCCCGTCACAATGTCCATGACTGTCATAATGACCGATTCCTAGCGTTACATTTGTACTATAGTACTGTACCTCACCGAACAGGACTGATTGCGTTGTGTTGTCTAAGGTTATGCCTAATTTTTCACCCTCATCGAATCTTCTAAGGATCAGAAATATGATCTGTTCATTTTCAAGAGTTAAAAATTTGGTGGCTAACTGGAGTTCACATAAACCCACCTCATACGAATCACGCTCCAATTCGATGGGTCCATGGAGTTCTGTCACAAAGTTCGTGAGGGTGTTGTTAGGATGTACAGACAGAGACGAAGTGGAAGTGAGTGTGACAAAGAAGTGGTTAGGTGCCATGCTGCATACTATTTAAGCTTCATTATTGCAGCAGCTTTCATATAGGTGTTGAAGCTTTCTGGGTAACCCAGCCATTTCACCAGGTACATTTTTCTCTTTCCTGAACCTTTGCTGCCTAAAATTTTTCAATTTTAAACACACTTTCTCTTAAATTAAATGTCGCTTTCTGCAACTCCTCGCGATAATAGCCTCCTGCGATTTCTTCCCCATTCAAATGTTCAATGTAATACATCATTATCTCGCCTTTAGGTCTCACAGCACTAACTTTAAAAATCTTACGTGTCCATCCTTGCTCAAATCCCTTCGCGAATTTATTTCCCGAACGTGATAGCTTTACATAATCATTGATTTTGAAATGTGTAGAGTATGGGGGCTGTGCTAAATCTCTTCTCTTCATGCCTAAAGACACCTTAGCAGTCATTCACAGAAACAATCCCCGCAGTTATGGGCACAAGGCTATTTACTGGCTCATACACCTACAGCATCAGACCGGGGTATACATAAAACATGCCCGCAACACGGGGGAAGTACCCGTTAAAGTCAATGGTCGTGTTTTTTGGGTTGATGGCCTAAGTGAGGATCTAACCACTAGTGAGAAGACTGTATATTTCTTTAACGGTTACTGGTAGCATGGATGCCTGCGCGCCGAGTGTGCCTTCACAGGGGACCTCCATGGAAGATCCCCCGCCGAGAGCCTCGCATGGACCCTTAACCGTGATCAACTTATAGGCTCGCATTTCACTCACAAGATCGTGTGAGAGCATGAATATGATGCACGGGTGGAAACAGATGGCCTGTATCGTGAAGAAATAAGGGCCATCAAACCTTCAATGGTGTTGGATCCCCTCAAATGCGGTGACAGCTTGTTTGGAGGCCCCACAAACACATTCAAGCTATACTTTCCGCCTACGGAGGGCGTGAAACTCCATTACTACGACTTCTGCTCTTTATCCCCCAATGTGATGAAGAACAATCCGTTCCCCGTAGTTGTGCCTGAAAATCTGGTGGATCCCACCATACCAACCATCGAGGAGTTTTCAGCTAACTTGAATGAGCGCTACTTTGGACTCTCTTTCGTAGACACGCTACCCCCTCGTGTTTTATGGATACCGATCTTACCCGTCGTTATAGATCACAAGCTCATGTTTCCCCTGTGCATGAAGTGCGCAGAGGAGAACAACGGTGATTGTAACCATAAACCAACCAGCGTAAGATCAGAGGTGTATATACAAGCTCTGAGCTGTACCTAGCGGTTGGCTATGGCTTTACAATATTGAAGATACATGAGGTGTGGAGGTTTCAGAAGCTATCCAACCTTTCCACACCATATATAAACGCTTTTTTGAAGGATAAGGTAGGTAGAAGCATCGGGATATCCGCAAGAGGTTGATACCGAAGATGAAAAAACGGCTTATATTCAGCGTAACCAGTCTCATGAAGGTATACAGCTTGACTGTTCCCAAATTGTTAAGAATCCTGGCAAGCGCTTTAGTGCAAAGTTGTCTCTAAACAGTCTTTGGGGGAAATTTCCACAGAATACTGGCAAAGGGAACGTTCATTTGCCACAAAGTTATAGTGAAGTCTGGGATTATGCCAACGTTCCCGATAAAGAGGTTATGGAGATCGTGAATGTAGGTAATACTTACATAATAAAGTACATCCCCTAACTGGCCACAGACACCTCACGGGTTACAAACATACCTGTAGCCAGGTTCACAACGGCCTACGCCCGCATCAAACTTTGCGGACTACTGCACTCACTTGGGCGGAGAGTGCTGACGCTGACACAGTTAGCGTGATAATCACAGCGAAGGAGGGTGAAAACCGAAAAATTAAATTTGTGAATTTCCACATGCCTGTGTCCAAGAATTTTGTACATGCACTGTAAATGCTCAACATTGATTAAAAAACTAAATTGATCAAGTTTCAGATGTTCCGCAAGTCCTCTGAAGATTGCAAGTAAAACATAAAATATTACAAAAAATTTAAAACTTTTAAAACTTTATTTAAATACATAAACTTTATTAATTATTTGGCAATTATGATTTTTTATTAAGATTTCTTGTATTTTTTGTATTCTTGTTGCTATTAAGTTAAGATCTGAGCGTAAAGAACAAGAAATAACACGATTTTCTAAAAACATTGAAGATGGAGATATCAATAACCCATCGACTTCCAAGGAAGAGCTAATAGACTGGGATAACTTTCATACAATTCCTGATTCTGACACATCAACAGATACAGAGAGAGAGCGTGATGATGATGATCACATTGAGGAAGGTATAAAGAATCAGATGAAGCGCATAAGCTCACTCGCAAATTGCCTTCATTAGCAAAAACTTGTGACCGATTCGGAATATCAGACAGAGCTGGTGCAGCCGTTGCCTCTGCTGTTCTGGAAGATTTTGGTCTCATTACCTCTGAAGATTATCACAATGTTGTGGATAAGAATAAGGTGAGACGGCAGAGAAGGAAGATCAGAGAGGAGTTGAGTAAATCAAGTGAAGAAAGTATAGAAACATTGAATTTTGATGGCACAAAGGACTTAACTAAAGCAAATATCTGTAAGGATGGGAGGTACTACAGTACAACAATTACTGAGGAACACATCACGCTTATAGCTGAATCAGAATCAAAATATCTTGGGCACTTCACTCCTGTGACTGAAAATTCAACTAACATTTCTAAGGGAGTGATAAAGTTTCTTAACAGCAACAATATTAAGGTAGACAATCTGAAGGTCATTGGATGTGATGGAACCAATGTGAACATGGCATACATAATAGAGTTATCAGGCAACTAGAGGTACACTACAATACTCCTTTTATTGGTTCGTGTGTTTGCTGCATTCCAATGAGCTACCTCTCCGCCATTTGTTTAATTGTTTGGATGGTAAAACCAAAGGACCAAACGCCCTTCCTGGAAATGTTGGCAAAAGTCTTACTGCGCGCGAAAAGATGCCAGTTGTCAAGTTTGAAGCAATCAAATCAAGTAATATGCCTTCTATTCCAGGAGATCTCGATCTAAGCCAAGATCAAAAGTATCTCATGGAAATTTGTAATGCAGTCATAGAAGGCCAATGTTTCCAAAACCTTGAAAACTGCAACCCAGGTTCTTTGAACCATGTCAGATGGCTTACGACAGCCAACAGGATAGTTAGACTATGTTGCGACCAAAAAGCCGTCAGAAAACTTGAAAACTCTGACCGAATTCATTGTTCGCGTTTATGCCCCAACGTGGTTTAATATAAAGCGAACTCCTTACTATTACCAGGGACCAAGGCAGCTCTGGTTTATGATATCTAGTTCAAGATACCTATTTGATGAGCTTAAGGCAGTCAGTGATCCTGTTCTTGAAAGAGGGGCATATTTTTCTCACCCAGAAACTTTATTGATCTCGATGTTATTTGATGAAAGGCAAGTGATGAGAGAGTTAGCTTTCCGGCGCATTCTCTTATCCAAGGAAAGTGTGTCCTCGGGCATTAGAGAATTTAGAAGGCCTAAAATTAATTTCTTGGCAAGAGACTACACAGATTTAATTCGGTTTGGAGACTACCCAAGAGATGAACCACCTCTGACAAAAAGCTTGACAAACACCCAATTAGAGCTTATCGTAAGGGGTGATGAAACTCACCCTCTATTGAAAAAGTACCCATGTCATTCACAAGCTGTGGAAAGACATGTCAAACTTGTAACAGAAGCATCAGCTTCTGTCTGTGGCCAGGTAAATAGAGATGGTTTTATAAAGGCAAGAATTGCTTCAAGATCAAACAAGCCTACATTTGAGTCAAAATGCGAATACAAATGTCAATAAACTACATGTAAAAACTAATGGAAGGGAGGTTGGGCTGGGCATGGTGTGGAATTCGACCTACAGCCACCTCCTTGTGGTGAATTCTGGGTGATTTGCCTTGTAAAATATCATGGCAAGTCAGCAAAGAGCTGTAGTTTACTATATGGAGTATCAGAAAATATCACCAAAACTTTAAGTGACTTGTGGAACCTCAAAATATTTATAAAAAAGCTTGGAACTTTGTCATGATACTTCCTATGTAGGTACACAAACTTTCGTAATATAGGGTAAATTAAACTTCCCAAAAAAATTTTTTTCAAGCAAAAACGACCCGGCCTAGTGAATACATGCCCGCTATTTGGGAATTCCTCGGAGATTTAACTGACGAGATCAAGGGTGACTATGGTGATGGTGCATAAGCAGATTCATTTGTATCAACAGGGCCACAAACCTATGAGGCACGGGTGAGGGTGGGGGATGATATGAAATATATCGTGAAGGCTAATGGTATCACGTTTAACCATGCGAACCGACGAGTCGTTAACTTTGACTCTTGAAGGATCTAGTTTGCTTGGAAGATGAGGGCGACCAGCCATCCCAACTGACTGTGGGGATGCACAATTTTGGGGCGGAGAAACTGCGGTATGTGAAGGTAAGGGGCACGAAGGTATGCCGTAAACCAATAGGAAACGTTACCATGTGCCTGGTACCTATGATACCGTACCCTTTGGATACCTTAATCCTTGATTGTATTTATATATATGTGTATTGTTAACGATATGTTTATTTATTACGTATATTTGCTTCAATTAAGGTTTCATTTTCTCCTTTGCGTGCGTGCTTGTGTACATTCCTAAGCTCCACCCACTGTAAGATCAATCACGTGACCCCTGCCATTACCTGAGCATATCTGTACCCATGTGTGCTCAGTTGACCTCTGCAAACCCTTGATCTCATGCGTGTATTTTCTCGCGTAGACGAAAAATAGTAATGGCTACCTTTAATATTGAGTATTCAACGTTTATGAAGTGGTATTCTGCAAAGTGTGAAGATGTGGTGGATACTGAAAGACTCCCTACTCCACCCTCCTTTGACCCTTTTAAGGCTACATTGAACCGTGCGAAGGAACAATACGTTCAAATACTTCACGGGTATTCTGGCGAGGGCATTGTAGGATTTCGTGGTACAAGCGATGTATTGAAGTATGTCGTAGACCTAGCCTTTATAAAAGCTCACATTTACCGTGAAGTAGAAGAAACAACACGTGCAGAAGATAAGCAAAGGTTATGGATAATGAGTCTTGTTGATGAGTGGTGTGACAAGCGATATTATATCATGTTACATCATACCGAGTACTCGTACCCTAAGTTTGAGAGTGTAAATCTTGTCATCATGGAGAATCTTAAGTATTTTTACCACTATATTAATATATATCATGACGAGGTTTGTAGTGAGGTTGTCGCTAAAGGCCTGTGCGAGTTTTTAACAGACTTTCGAGACGAGTATCGATTGTTAAAAAAAAATGAAAAATATGGGTATATGTTTCTCTCAAATAGTTCACCGGCTTGTGAATAAGATGTGTTTAGTTCGTGAAAATGAACAAAAATGTCTGGTCTAGATCCCGATAAAACATTAAAACCGATATTGCTTCATGTAGCTGAAAAAATTCTGATTGCCCAGTATAATGGGCACAAGTATTCACGACTCTTTCATGTTGGAACAAACCCGTACACGATTCAACAGTTTATGGTGTGGCTCGTTACCCCTGTCGAGCCAAGCCGCCCACCCGTGTACCTCACCCCTCCGAAACACACGAGTTTGATCAAGCCCGTACACGTTTCACCCATGTGACTCACCCCTCCGCACCTGTTCCCCGAGCTAAATAGCGCACCGGATGCTCATAGTCATCTCAGAGTTTGAACCGACTGGACTTGCGAATACGATGGAACTTCCTTTGATAAGCATTTCTCAATGCCGCGTAAGATGTGTCCGTGACGAAGTCACTGCGCGTGTTCAGGCGTGAAACCGGCACCATTAACTATGTATTTGAAACGATTTGCAGGCAAGCAAGCAAACGTAATGTTATTTATTTAAGTGTTGAGATAAATAGAATCTTCGTGATAGTTGAGAAGTGGGGTGAGGACCGTTATAAAATATATGCAGGTGTAAGTACAAGAAGAGAACAGATTAGTGATGCCCTCTCATATGCTGTTGTTTCTACGTTTTGTATAAATAACAATCAGCCATGCATTGATATACGACTGATGAGGAAGAATGCATCTGATAATAACGTTCTTTTCCCTACGCGAAACCGATTCATCCTCGACAGAATGTTTGAAATCGTCGGATTCCGCAAGCTGAAGCCTATATTAGACGCGCGTGTTACGGATATGATTTATTTTGACACGGTTCTTGAATACGCATACACTGCTCTGCTTGATGGATTTATCGAATGTAGGAATGAACAAGGGGAGAATGGTCTAGAGCTGGATGCTTATTTAAAAGGTTTATACTCTTTGAAATATCCCAAACTTTGGTACAAAGGACTTGAGCGGTACAGGGCAGGGCTCGCCTATACTGTTCACCCTGAAGAGTTGTAGCTCTATATAATGAGTTGCTGCCGTTACGACTTGGAAGATTATTTCAATTGCCACTATGCAGAGTGAAGAAGAGTTCACGATTGAAAAGCTCTGGACGGTAAGAAAAAACCCTCGATTGGAAAGGAGTGTTTATAAACTTGTATTTAATAATGACATGGTGGCTAACGATGACCTCTTTGTGCGTGCTTTTGAATGTGTTTAGAGATAACTTGCCAACCGAATGTAAAGTGGGCACAAAAATAGTATTAAACGATATGAAGGCCATTTATATCGAATATAGGCGCCCGCACACCTTGAGCGGTGAAATATTGTTTAGGCGTATTTACTGCGTAGTGCAAAGCAATAATGATGTGACTGTAGACTCAATTACGTGTGAGTTTAGTGTTTTGTGCCATAGAACATAAAGTATTTTGATGTATATTTATTTTCAATATATTTAATTATTTAATATAATTATGTATATATATTTTTTTCCTGTACTAATATGTTGCTGATTATACTCCTTCGTTTTGTATATTATTATTTTCTATTTCCAATATTATTATTTTCAATATATTTAATTATGTAATATATATATATATAATATATATATATATATATATATATAATATATATATATATAATGTGTATATATATATATATATGTGTGTGTGTGTGTGTATTTTTCCTGTACTAATATATTGATGGTTATACTACGTCGTTTTATATATTTTTTATTATATATATGTGTATATATTCCTCGTTCGTATTTCTTATGCTGTTATTATTTTTTTTTATCATATATATTCCATCGTTTGACTATATTTATTTTCTATAATTTCGTGAAATTGATTCCAATAATTCGTCTAAATAAACAGAATTATGTAATGGTGTTTTATTTAATTCTTTTGGTTGTAAACGACATTATTATTTAATTATATCAAATGGCTGCCTTCTAAAACGGCTGACGGATTTCTAAACCAACTGTCCAAAATATCTGAATAGCGCAATCTGGCGGTTAAAAAGGTAATATATATACATCTGCCTTCTAGGTATTCTACTTCAACTGGCTGGTTAAGCCAACTGGCGGATTAAGCCGACTGGCGGAATATGCCATCTGTTGAGAATATATGCTTAATTAAATAAATAGCGCAATCTGGCATCTCAACCATAATAATGTGCCTGCCTTCTAGGTCTTCTAAGTCAACTGGCTGGTTAAGCCAACTGGCGGATTAAGCAAACTGCCAAGAATATATGCTTTAATTAAATAAATAGCGCAATCTGGCAACTCAGACAGTTAAGCCAACTGACTGATTAGGAACTTATAAGACAACGGGCGCTCGGCTGAAGTCACAATATGTGCTTGGCTCCTACCAAGCGAACACATCTCTTCTCCTCCTTTCTGTCTAAGGTCAGGTATACCCATTTGGGGGGGGGGAGTGAGGCCGTTCCAACTTCTCCCCTAAAGAGGTCTCCCTCAGCTTGCTGGAGGAGTTAATTGCAACTTGGGGGATAATTCCTCCCCCATAGTTGCACAACCTCTTGCAACATCCCCCTTGTTGCATAACCTCTTGCACCATTGATCAACATTTGCAATTGCACTCTCTCCTTTTGCGCCCATGCTACTGCCTTCTCTTGTGCCCCCCTTGGTTAGCTTCCGCCCGAATTGTTCATTCTGACGAAGGTCAAGCTTTTCATTCCACCTTAGACCTACAGTTTAACGTGGAATCCGAACCACGCCCCATCAACAGCCCAGCGTCTTAACCACTAGGCCACCTAGGGTACCCATTTATCTACCAACCACTTTCTTTATTGTGTGGAAGGATGAACAGCTGGGTTTTGCTGCGCGCCGGCTGCCGTCGGGTCTCGAACCCTGGCTGGGCCGATGGATTCGTAGTCAGCGACGCTAACCACTACACCACCGAGGCGCATGGTATATATATATATATATATATATATATATATATATATATATAAGGGGTTCCAAAAAACCTTAGCTCCCCATTTGCAGCTTACATGTTTACTTATATCGAAATAGTTTTTAGTGATTATAAAAATATATAAAATTATTTATTGCAGGTTTTGAAATTACTCTAGCTGATAAAGTGATAATATAATGGCTTCTCAATTAATTGAGGATTCGGAGAGGCAACGTATGATAGATCGCATACGAGCAATAACATTTCGGGAAGCTCGTGATGCTGGAGCTACCTTTATAACACGTTCATGGGTTGCCAAAAAGTTGCGAAGGAGTGAGGACTTCGTCAAAAGAAATTGGAATAAAACTTTGGATGAATGTGAAATGGATACAACCAAATCTGGGCGCCCAAATTTGCCACTCTCTCAGAAAACAAAGTACACCATTGAAAGCGGTACGCGTAAGCGGAAAAACAGCTGTGCTAAACTTTCTAGAGAGATCGAAGTGTTGAGAGAAAAGATCGTTAGTGGTGAGATCATTCGACTGTACCGTCATAGGCAAGGTTTAAAGCCTTGGCATGAACTTCCAAAGCCAAGAAAACTCAACTTAACATCGATGACAGAATGTGGTTTGCCCATTATCTTGAAGATAGGGATGTGGATGATGTCATGCATTTAGCTGTCTCCGATGAATATTTTGTTTACGTAACACGTCGGCCTAACTCCCAAAATGATCGAGTGTGGGCCACAACACCAGATGAAATCGATGACAATGAACATTATCGCGAATTATTGAAAAGTACAGACTGTGTTGGTGTGTTTGTTTTGTTCACTGCAAAGAAGCTCATGTGGGTGCTGAAGCCAAATGGTCAGAGTTGGGATGGACAGTATTTTCATATTATTCTATCCCAGCATGTCATTCCTTTTCTAAGAAACCCAAACAATGTTATGGATGTCGATCAGGTCACACTTCTGCACGATAAGGCCCCCTGCTTTAAGGCATTAGGCACTCAACAGTTGTTGCGGAACCATGAGATCAATTTCTTTGGAAATGAAGAATGGCCAGGAAATTCTCCTGACCTGAACGTCTGTGAACACATTGATCAGTTATAAAGGACAAGGTTGAATGTCTCTTGTTTCAAGAACCTGCAGCAAATCGATTTTCGAAGGATGCAAATTTGCGTAACGATCAAGATCTATTCACGTCACTTTTGGCAAGCTACCCAAAGCGAATTCAGGCTGTCTTGGAAGCCAATGGCGGGAACACCAAGTTTTAATTGTTTCTCATTAAATGCAGGATTAAATTCTCTTTTGTAAGGTATGTTTAGTTTTACTGTACCTCTAATGGTTTAGGCCATGGGCGGGGGGGCTAAGGTTTATTGGAACCCCGTATATAGCTGTATAAATATATTTCTACCCACCTTTTTGTATTTTATAAATGGGAAATTAAAGTCGCCGTGGAGTATTATATTAGGAGATGGAGAGTTTACGGACTTTATTGGGTTTCTGATATCATCAATGCCATCCGAAATTTTTCATTTGGAGAGTTTGGAGGGCTATAGATGACTATCAGTACCACGTTTAGTTTCTCTATTTTCACTGCAAGGGTTTCCACGAAACTGTTGGATTTACTTATTACCGTCTCTGTCATATGCCTCTCATGTATATAAATAGCACAGCCACCTTTACGTCTACCTGTTCTATCCGCTCTTATTAAGTTGAATCCATCGCTATGCAATTCTTTCTTATCGGTACAGTGTTTGCAGTTATCCCAGTTTGCTTGGCAGTCTTTAAGATGTGTTGGTCCCTTTCGAAATCAAGTTGGAACTCAATTCTAAACTCATCTTCATTCCTCCGTATAGGGTTCCACATTCCCAATTAGTAACTATTGAGGAACACATCAAGAACATGTTGGGGAAGGATGTCATTCAGCCTTCAGCTAGTCCCTGCTCCGCTCCTATGATTCTTTTTTCCAAAAAGGACGGAACATCTCGCCCTTGTATAGACGCCTAAAGCACATTACCATCCCAGACCGTTTCCCTATTCCAAACATGCAGGAAACAATTCTGAACGTAGGGAGAGCTAACTTCTTTTCATCTCTCGATTTAGCTTCCGGTTATTGGCAAATGGAGGTCAGTCCCGAATCTCGGGCATTGACTGCTATTTCCACTAATCGAGGCCATTACGAATTCCAGGTTTTACCTTTCGGAGTCCGAAATGGGCCTGCTAATTTCTCTAGGTTGATGACTATAGTCCTTTCCGACCTGTTAGACGTCGAAGCTCTGGTCTATCTTGACGATATTATCGTTTATAGTTCGGATATAAAAACACTTTCAGCGTCTTCAGAATGTGCTATCACGTTTGAGAAAAGCACACCTTAAACTGAAACTTGCAAAGTGCAACTTCTTACAGGAATCCCTGGTATACTTAGGATTTTTACTATCATCCACTGAAATTAAATCTGATCCAGCCAAACTTTAAGCACTGGAAAGATACCCTCTACCTCAAACCATCGACGACGCTCGAGCATTTATTGGATTTGTCGGGTTCTATTGAAATTTATGCCCCAATTTTCGAACATTGCCAAACTCATTACCAATTTGTTCCAGAAAAATGCTAAATTTAAACGGGATCTGATCAACATGCTTTTGAAACTTTGCTCGGTAAATTAACTTGTCATCCTATTCTCCAATCTCCCGATTACACCAAACCCTTTGCCATAGCCACAGATGCTTCCTCCTCTGGACTCGGAGCCATCCTATTACATCTTCTCTCTGGACCTCAACGGAATTATTCCACTACGGACAGATAGGCCCTAGTGGTATATTGGGCTTTGAAAAAATTCCGAAATATCGTCTACGGCTACGATTTAACAACCATAACAGACCATAAGCCACTCACGTATCTCTTCAAGGACAAGATAATTGAAGGACGGTTGAGTAGATGGGTTCTGTTGATTTAGGACTTTGCCGCAAAAACGTATACAAACCAGGAAAACTTCGTTATTCCAGACGGATTATCGAGACTCATGCCCGAAACCCAAGTGAATAAGATAGAAACTCTTCCTGTGTTCGACCACAAATGTTTGCAATACACCCAACAACAGGACCAACACACCCAGAACCTTCGGGTTCGCCTGGCACAAAAGGAGCCATCTAAGGTAAAAGAACAGTACAACCTAAAAGATGGGCTCGTACATTTTAGGAACAAAGATGGAAACGACCTCGTGGAAACACCAAAGGATCTCGTAGATATAGCCATTAGATTTTGTCACGACTCACCTTTGTATGGACACATGGGGCCGGATCGTACCATCAAGAGTCTTTTGGAGCGATACCATTTTCTCGAACGCCCGTACATAGCTCCCGTACATAAATAGCCAGTATGCCATCGGCAGAGAACCGGAATGGACATCCTGGGACCATTCCCCAAAACATCAAAGAGAAACCAGTACATCATTGTGTTTACGGACCACTTCTCGGGTTACAACGAAGTAATTGCCATTCCAAACCAGACCTCGGAAACTGTGGCAAGAGCCCTAGTGGAAAGCGTCATCCAAAACCATACTACTCCTTCTATCCTAATTTCAGATATCGCCCTTAGTTTCACTTTCAAGCTGTTCGAATCACTCTGTAAATTGTGTTAAATTAAAAACACACACATTGTGGAATACCCTCCGCAGGCAAACGGCTTAGTGGAAAGACACAATCGGAAGATCCTAGAATCCGAACGCCATGTTGTCGATGAAATCTCCCGTACATGGGATGATTCCCTCCTAATAGTACAAACAGCCATCAACAACGGCTATAATGTGTTCATTGGGGATACCCTTTATTTCGTCTTATATCACTACGACAAACGGCTACCTTTTGATTTGCCTGACCAAATCGACCAGGAAGTTCTAACACCTTCCGAGATGGCAGAAGCAAATCAGCAACTAGCTGAACGATCCTTCAAAATTTTTTACATAATCCGATATGCACTAGACCAACGAAACCAACAGATAGAGCAAGGGCAACATAGGCGTCATCTACTTCAACGGACTATAATCGTCGGTATACGCTGTTACATAAAGAGCGTGAAACTGCCAAGTGCTCATCGCAAATTATACCCAAAATGGGATGGCCCATATAGGATTATGAAAAACCTTGAAAAAAACGTTACGAAATCCCTGACCTCCGAGACCATTTCAAACTAAAGATCATTCACGCGAATAACTGGAAGATCGCTGCCGAACAACACCTTCCCTAAAAACATCTGTCAGGTGTTCGAGCCGCCTACCCTTCGAAAGATCAAGGTATTAACAAATCCAGCAGGGACCACAAAACCGAAGTGGCCACTGCGGAAACCACTACCAACGATGATTGGTACCTCGTAATACCATCAGTATTCGAGCCAATCTTTGAACAACAGATTCCCATCGGAACCAGACCCTGGAGAAACCGCTTCTAGAGGATCACTCAGTGGAACGTCTCCATCTCCACCATCTCCTTCATCTCCACCATCTCCTCTGTCACCAATCTCACCGGCTGATGATGAAGCACGGACCCTACATGCCGGCCGCAAATGCATCAACCACGTGAATGAGAACCTTCACATAAAAAATGAAACCACTCAGAATCCGAGCTTAACGGTCTACCCCCACTACCACCAAAGCGAGGGTGACCACTCCTCACACAAATACAAGTATCCACACGGCAAACCCCAGCTCAGTATAATCTAAGACGTAGAAATGAATAAAATTGTCCCCTTTATAATTTTGCAAATTATTTACGCTTGTAGCCTTAGCATTAAAATTTATACCGGAGTTATTATAGAAAAGCTTACAGAAGAAAAAGTTTTGAAAGGACTCGCTGACCTTTTTATCAATTTTCAACCACCTGCTTGAATTAGAACCAATCTCTTTCACATAAAAACCCAATTAAAAGCATTTGAAAGTAAAATTCACGGTTCTTTTGAAAATATTCCGGGAAGAAACAAGATTAGTCGTGCTTTATTAGAAAATACAGTCGAAAACATTTAAACTACAGCACACACCCTATCAGGTATATTAGCGTTATCATGGATGCAAACTGGAACTCAGAACTCAGCAAAATTTAATCAAAGAAATAAAAGGGGATTCATAGATATGGGAGGAAAAATATTCAAAGGTTTATTCGGATTAACGACAGAAGAAGACATTAAAAGAATTGAACTAAATTGAATCTTTTCGCTCGGAATTGGCAATACAGTGGACACATTTTAGAACAAACTATCGAGTCACTACACAAAAATAATCGCTTCCTCCACGTCCTTTCCGACAAATTTACATACCTTTAAGCCCTGTTAGTTAAATACAAAGAACACGAAAGATATCGAGAATTAGTAGAAATAATTAACCTTCAAGTAACCTTAAACGATAAATATTTGCAACAAATAATTACGATTCATTCCAAAGTTTTGCGTGCAACCCAGCTAGCCCTTAGAAAAATCACTCTTTCCACACTAATACCATGGGACAGTCCTTGATGCACACTTCTCAGACACAATTAAAATTATCACCCATACTCCCACTCAACCATACTAATTACCCCCAATTTCCAGAATACACCTGGACTGTACATGGACCAGGCCCCTACACTTACTTCATGATTGTACCATTTTTTTATGTACTCACTTATGACATACAAATTTCATCCTTTCCCAACACCGTACCAAAACAACTCTAATATCTATCGATTATATCATCCCATGGTACCACCTTACCTTTTCCTCGCCAAAGACCTTTCACCATATCCTATGATATCAGATAGCGACATCCAGCATTGTAGATTCCCGCAAACGAACAAGCAACTCGTTTGCCCTCCACTCAAACCAGTAATTCTTCCAACCACTAGGTCCTGCTTTATCGACTTAATCCGTGACCGTCATGCCCCCGTATGTTCTTTCACGAAATTCCATTCCTCTAAAACCGCTCAACTCCGAATTGGACCAGGCATCTGAGTTTCTTTCGCGAATAGGACTACCGCTACTTTCAAGTGTCCGTCAAATTATCCCCTCATCAAAATACCTACCGTTATCCGTCTACCAATTGGTTGTTCCTTACGTTCAAAACCTTGCAAATATACAACCCTTATAAGGTTACCATTAATGACTCATATCCTTTCCCGTCCCAAACTAAATTTAAACGCATTATAGAAATCTTAAATCTCTCCATGAAGCCGATAGCCATCCTATCTGAACTTCATGCTCCTAAATGGAATGATCAATTGAGTCGTTTTAAAATTTCAGATGATAACCAGACTAACCTTTTACAAATACTACAACCAGTAACAATGTTTTCAACCTCTGCTATTAGTATCATTATTTTGTGTACTATTCTCCTCGGTATATTTGTTGGAAAAAAATCATTCTTGAAACGAAAAAAAAAAAGAGACACCGAACGATGAGGAGCTATTTATGCACGACCAAGAGTGTGTGCCCAGACGACGTGAACTAGAATTAACCACTCCAACTCATGTGGTGTACATAGATTTGTATTATAAAAACCATTAGTTACCTCTAGTTAGGATTAGTTAGGATGTTATATTAGTGTATTAATGTCATTCTAGAGGGAGAGCCCTAAAAAATTAACAATGAATAATTCTTATATTCATATATTCTTATATTCTTATATTAATTTTTCTTACATTCATTTTTCCATATAAAGTCCAAACTTGCGTAGCACTTTAATTGTATATAAAACGCAAGTTCGGAATTTTTTTTTATTTTCTTGATGAATTATTTCTTTTTTAAATTACTTAATATTTTTTTTTAGATTTAGCTTAATAACTAGCAAAAGATCGATTTTGCTAGATCTGCGGTGCTTGGATCTTCGAGCCAAACCGAATTGTGGGCCTACGGCGTATTTTATTTTGAACATCAATAGCCCTTTATCTGGATATCGTTCCCATTCCTCTCACCTTGGGCCTCAGTAATTGGGGTGCCTGTGGCTCTCCAATTACTGGCGAACCAATTATTCGGTCAATAAAACTACAGAAAAAAACTCAGACATGAAAATCTAAAACTTCACAAATCTTGATACAATGAACTCGGATGTGAAGCTCAAGATTTTCATGACTGCTTTCTTTTCTATAGTTTTATTGACCAAATAATTGAACCGATAGTAATTGGGGGGTCGCAGGCCCCTAATTACTGGAGGTTCAATTATTTGGTCAATGAAACTATAGTCATGAAAATCTTAAGCTTCACAAATATTGACACAACGTGAAGCTCAAGATTTTCATTGCTGCGTTCTTTTCTATAGTTTTATCGCGGTGCTGGGGGCCCTCGGGCCCAGTAATTGTTGGTGGTGGTGGGGGGGCTGGTCACACATATATTTTCGTTCATTACTCACCACCCCCATCCACCATACGAAGTTTGGTCGAAATCGGTTCAGAAACGTAAAAGTTTTTTCTGCGGACAGACAGGCAGACACATTTTTGCTAAATTATAATAGTAATGATGCCCGATTAGGTTAATTAAATGGCCGGTTAGGTCAACTGAATGCCCGATTAGATTAATTGAATGCCCGGGTACGTTAATTGAATGCCCGGTTAGGTTAATTGTACACCCTTGACGATTGGTTAGGTTAAGTCATGATATTTTCGTTAAAGCCAACGAAAATATCACGACTTATCCTAACCAATCGTCAAGGGCGTACAGATGACCTAACCTGGCATTCAATGAACCTAACCGGGTATTCAATAATTTTACCATAGGTTTCGTAATGATCTTGATGACGTAATTTAATGTTTTAAAATTAATTATTTAATTGCTATTTTCTTACTTACAGCGACAGGCATAATGATATTAGGATACCTAATAGAAATTTTGTAATATTTTAAAGTGGAGAAAATAAATAATTTTCTAAAAATGATCTTCAACTATAAAAGCGCATCTAATCAGATAACTTAATTAACGTATTTCTATGACAACTAAAAAATAGAATGATAAATCAATATCCTATCAAATTGTTTGTGTATACGTAAAATTATTTGTACAAAAGCCACAGTAATAAAACGCACAAAAGTCAGGGTAAATAATTTCGAGTGTAACTCGTTTAACTTTAAACTCGTGTTTATTTAAATTGCCCGTTTTAATTATGTAATTTTTTGTATTGAATCGATAAAGAAATCTTTTGTGAATCGAAAAATGTTAAAATTATAACAAATATCAAAATATTTTGTATAAAAATCATTGAATTTTAAAAATATCAAAATATTTTGTATAAAAATCATTGAATTTTAAAAATGCATGTTTGTTTTCAGTTTTTTGCAAAAAGTTCTTCATGAATTTTAAAAATATATACTTTTTTTAAATTGAGTCGATAAATGAATCTTTTGTGAATCGAATGATATTAAATGTTTAGTAAATATTGACTTATTTTGTGCCAAAATTATGATTAAAAATGAAAAATTAAAAAATGCGTGTATAGGCACGGGAAGAACTGTACCCCTAAAAGGGGGGAAGGAATTATGTTAGGGAATTTTTTTAGCATGGGCACTGCACAATAAAAAGACGCATCAAATGGTGAAAACCGCATTGTTGTACACCAATTGTAGCGACCTGTAGGTGTGCGCAAAAAAAACTGTTACATATATATATATATCGGGTGGCCACAAAAAAACTTTACTTAATTGAAAGTTTAATAACTGCAACAATTCAAAACTTATGCGATTGAGATTTTGCACACATTAACAGATTCATATAATCTATAATTGCTGGAATTTTCAAATATGTAGGTTCTATAGTTTTGTTACAGTGAACAATTTAAAAGCATATGTCTAAAAATAGCATGCCTGGTGTGCATCTGACACGTACGTGCGCTAGCGTAGGCTAAACCTAATGTAGCGTAGTATGACACGCGCGCTGGCGTAGGCTAAACCTAATGTGAATTTGCTTTCTTTTATTTTTCCGCTAAAACCCCGCCAGCATGACGTTAAGTAAAAGTGATAAAGCCATCATAGAAGCATGTGTCAAGGAAAAAGGTTGGAATGGAAATAGGATTGTCCGAGAATTCCCCGCAAAGAACTGGACTCGTCAAAGTGTTTATAACTTAATAAGAAAGATAAAGGATACTGGATCAACAGCTAGAAAACCCGGCAGCGGCAGGCCCAAAAGTGTTTCAACAGAAGAAAATAAGGCTGCCGTGGAGGAACTGATTCAATCCCAGGAGAATACACCAGGAACTCATCGCTCCCAGAGACAGATTGCGTACGACCTTGGGATTTCTCGCTCCTCTGTACAAGGGATTGTAAAACGTTTGAAATTGAAGGCCTACAAGAGAATTCGAGTTTCTCGGCGTGATCAGAATGTAAGACAGCGTAGAAAGACATCGCTCCCAGAGACAGATTGCGTACGACCTTGGGATTTCTCGCTCCTCTGTACAAGGGATTGTAAAACGTTTGAAATTGAAGGCCTACAAGAGAATTCGAGTTTCTCGGCGTGATCAGAATGTAAGACAGCGTAGAAAGACCCGCTGTAAATCCCTATATGAACGCTACTCAGCTGAAGACGTGCAAAAAGTTGTGTTTACAGACGAAAAGGATTTCACGTTGGAGGTGACCAAAAACAGGCAAAATGACAGGGTTTATGGTTCAAGGAAAAAGGACATTCCTCCCTCCAGGCTTTATCATGAAACCTCACTATTCAGCAGAAAAGTAATGGTATCGGCGGGAATTTCATGGAAGGGGAAAACACGAATTCATTTTATTGCCACAAACGAAACTAAAGTTTACTCTGAGCGCTACATCAACCTGTTAGATAATGGGTTACTTCCTGATTGTCGTCAGCTGTATCCTGATGAGGCCTACATTTTCCAGCAAGATGGGGCACCCGCCCATACAAGCCAAGCGACCCAAAATCATCTATAGCAAGAGACCCCTAATTTCATCAAAAAGGATGAATGGCCGCCTCAGTCTCCCGACTGTAATCCGATGGACTATTCAGTATGGGATTCCCTCATGGTGAAGGTTTACGGCAGCCAGAAAGACAAATTCACCGAAGATGAACTTAAAGAGAAAATCAGTAGAGCATGGGAGGATATCACCTTAGATGAGGTTCGAAAGTGCATCTCCTCATGGAAGAAGCGATTGAGGGCAGTTTACCAACAGGGAGGTGGTCACATTGACCATTTGTTTAAGTAAATTTTGTTAAGTTCAAATTCATTTTCTTCAGCACGCTATTTTTAGACATATGCTTTTAAATTGTTCACTGTAACAAAACTATAGAACCTACATATTTGATAATTCCAGCAATTATAGATTATAACCATCTGTTAATGTGTGCCAAAGCTCAATCGCATAAGTTTTGAATTGTTGCAGTTATTAAACTTTGAATTAAGTAAGGTTTTTTTGTGGCCACCCGATATATATAAGGCTTCATTTCTGAAATAGTATATTAGACTAGCAAAAGGTCGGCGCTATGCGCCGATTTTGCTAGATCTGCGGTGCTTCGGCTGAATTGTGGGCCTACGGCGTATTTTATTTTGAACATCAGTAGCCCTTTATCTGGATATCATTCCTATTCCTCTCACCTTGGGCCTCAGTAATTGGGGTGCCTGCGGCCTTCCAGTTACTGGCAAACCAATTATTCATTCAATAAAACTACAGAAAAGAACGCAGCCATGAAAATCTAAAGCCTCACAAATCTTAATACTGGCAAACCAATTATTCATTCAATAAAACTACAGAAAAGAACGCCGCCATGAAAATCTAAAGCTTCACAAATCTTAATACAATGAACTCGGATTTGAAGCCTAAGATTTTCATGACTGCGTTCATTTCTATAGTTTTATTGACCAAATAACTGAACCGACAGTAATTGGGGGCCCTGCGGCCCGCCAAATCATAGTTTTCATTGTTTCGAGTGCATCAATAATATTGTTATAGTGTTCCATTAGTTGTGATAAGCATGATCTTCCTGACCGGAATCGATGTTGGTTATCATTTTTTTTTCTGAGTTTCCCCATTTTTTTTTAGCATGTGCACTGCGCAATAAAAAGACGCATCGAATGGTGAAAACCGCATTGTTCTACACCAATTGTAGCGACCTGTAGGTGTGCGCAAAAAAACTGTTACTATATATATATATATAAGGCTACATTTCTGAAATAGTATATTAGATGTAATAATGTTAAATTCTGCAATGTTCATTTTCTTAATACATTCTCTCTTAGTTATAAAAGATTAAGTCATGTCTTGCTTAACACTTTACTTTAAATTTTAAGCATTTAATTTTGGCTTATATGCATGTTTAATTTTAATCCATAATAAAATGCATATTTCAATTTCCATTTTTAGTTAACTCGGCAGATCATAACATCAGATCTGTCAATATGCGGTTTAAAATAAAAATATGGCTTCATCTTCAAATATCTTGCTTATCCGTCTGGACATTGCTACAGCTTAAATATTTACCTTATCTTCAAATGTTTTGCAAAATAATTCGGCCTGTTGAGAATAAAAAACAAAGCAGGTCAACGTTAAATAATGATGCCACCCAAATTTGTGTATATAAACGTGTAGAATTTCTCCAGTGATCATTCTGATCCTGTCTGATCTGACTTAGAGGCTGAGCATTACCTGTAACATTTTAGCAGTAAACTACAGTAAGAAAATATCTTTGTCTTCTCCTTCGAGCATTGCTTTTTTCAGAGAATTTAGTCTTAAAATAGAGAAAAACACTTTCCCGATACTCTACAAGAAGAATTGGGGAACCCTTAGAGAATTTAGTAAGCTTCACAGAATCCTCCGATCCCCTACAAGAAGAAATCGGATAGTAGTATAAAAGAAACTACTGCGATTCTCTACACGGTACCAACTACTCCAAGGTAACAAATCCGTTGCTTCCACCTAACCAGAAACCTCGTCAACCTCGAACCGCCCAAGGCCATAGCATAGACGGAGGGGTTAACATATACATGCAACAATTTATTTTTACCCTTATCTTCTTTCATCAAAACTCTTACCCATTCCTCATTGAAGGCCCCCATAGACGGTCAATCATGATTGACAATCATTGTGATTGTGCAATGTGCAATCATTTTGTTCGTGTATGGGTATGATTGAAGGCTTGTGCAAATGATTGAAGGATATCAAACACTGTCAGATATGTTTCGTCAATCATGACGTTTGCGCAATCATGCATGACGGTGTTTGGCAATGATTGCACAATCACGTTCAATCTTACACTAGTAACCATGGCGAGTGTGAGTGATACACGTGAATTTTGGCGTGAGTTCATTGAAATATATAGAGGATTACCGGCATTGTGGAAGGTTAAAAGTGATGTGTACAAGAACAGAGTTGTGAAATCTGAGTGCTCTGATAAGTTAGTGGATAAACTCAAAGAAATTGAACCACATGCAAACAGGGAAATGGTGACAAAGAAAATTAATGCCTTCCGCTCCAACTACCGGCGAGAATTGAAGAAAGTTATAAGTAGCGAAAAGTCAGGAGCTGGGAGCGATGATGTTTACACACCATCGTTATGATATTTTGAAGATCTGAGATTCCTACGGGATCAAGAAACATAACAGGATGGTATTTTAACCATGGACGCAGAAGGACAGGAAAACACAAATGATACTTCATTGGATAACCCGGTAAGTGAATATACCACTTTTATTATTACACAACATAATTTTGTTACTCATTGCAATTGTATTATTATAAAACATAATATTGTAACTCATTCCACATCAATTACTACAGTACATTATATTTATACAGTATATTCCTGTCCCTGGATCCTATTTTCCTGCCATGGAACTGAGCCTGCATTGTTGAAATATTCATAAAATTTATCCCTTATATCTTTCGCTGAAGCAGGTGCACTGCGTACTCTTGTAGCTTCCAATAAAATAGGTTGTCTACTGTCGACCCTTCAGCTTCCTTCTTGAAATTTTCCAGTACTTAAAACTTCGACATCAAAACCATCTTGTAAATACACTTTTACGTTTCTCTTCCGTAGATAATTATGTAAGTAACAGCATGCCAATACTATTGTTGATGTTTTACTTGGACACAGATTAATAGTATTCAAAAGAATTCTGAATCGAGATGCCAATATGCCTAACGCGTTTTCATCAACATTACGGGCTCGTGATACCCGGTAATTGAAAATTTCGTGTTCTTTGTTCAGGTTTCTTTGAGCATAAGGCTTCATTAAGTTGTCCATTAGAGGAAATGCTTCATCGGCAACGAACACATAAGGCATTACATCATTACCTGCAGGTAGAGTGTCAGGTTCAGTGATACGCAGTGTTTTCCCTTTAAGCCGTTCACAGAAATTAGTGTTTGCAAACACGCCTCCATCAGAAACCCTTCCATTCGTTCCAACATCTACCATGACGAATTCATAGTTTGCGCTCACAACTGCCATTAGCACCACACTGAATGTATGCTCATAGTTGTAGTAGCACGAACCTGACCCAGGAGGCTTCTTAATTTCGATATGCTTACCATCGATGGCCCCTATACAATGGGGAAAATGCCACGTTTTTTCAAACGTCTCAGCTAGTTTCCTCCATTCTTCTTCAGTCTGCGGCATCTGTTAAGAATGAGAATAGAAAGTGTGATGTCCTGTATTTGGGACTGCGAAACACGTATGCCTCAGACACACACACACACACACACACACACACACACACACACACACACACGCCATCGAACTGCAGTGTGACCATTTGGTATCCATTTTGTTGTGTTTCAGATGTGTTGGCCTTTTTTGTGTGCTATTCAATAAACTATAGATATTATAGAATGTGTTAGACTTTTATATAAAATTTTATAGTTCTTTACATTATATATTTATTTTTATATTTACCAACCCCCTCACAATATTTTTCTCCTTTTGCAAGAACCGAGTAATCATCCAGCTGACAACGGTGAACAGTCACAACAGGTGTTGTCGCAATCATCTCGAAAAAGACAAGAGGAATGAAAACACCCAACGCAGTAACTTTCTAGCATTGGCTTGTGATCATCTTTGTCGGAGCGATGACGCCATTGATGTGTTAGGAAGAAGTAGGGCTCAGGAATTCAGAAATTTGATACATGATCAACAAATATGTGCGAGAAAAGCAATTAATGACATCCTTTTTGAAGGTCGTTTGGGGCCTTTACACAGGCACTCTGTGAATATAAATGAACCCAGTAGTGGACATTATAGCAGATCCTCTACTCCCTATCCAAACGTATCACCTGACAGCAGCTACAGCACCAGTGGTCCACAAACATCCAGGGAAAGTAATGGGGCAGGACGCACTTTTTATGTTCAGACTGATAGTGAAACTGGGGTATATACATCAATAGGCGATATTCTTTCTGATCCTCAGTATAGTTTGTTCCATTCCTTGACATAAATTATGTTAGTGAAGCAAAATGCAAAACATGTCTGTAATGATCAGCGTATTTTAGTTCATTTACATAAAAATTTAACAGTACTTGTTTACATTTTGATCTATGTTGTTCTTTTTGAAAAAAATTAACATGTACTTGTTTTGAAAGGGTAAAATAATAAAGTGTAAATATTATCATATAATAATTATTTGCAGTACATACCTTAATACTGTCTTTCAGCAGAGATATGATAGCTGTACATGTCTCCATAATAATATGCCCAAGACTCTGTGCAGAGATTGCAGTGGTGAACTTCAAACCCTCGAAACACTGCCCTGTTGCAAGAAAACGCAAAGTACTCAAAAGTCTTTCACTTGGGGGAATTGCATCTCTCATGTTTGTGTCTTCCTTCTTTATGAAAGGCATAATCATTCTCAACACATCTATGAAAGTTTCATAGTCCATCCGCAGGAAATTTTTATAGTCTGCGGGCGATGATATCACGAGCTCCTGTAGTAGGTTATCATGAGAGATCGGGTCGTTTCTTATGCATCTCTTTCATCCAAATTCTTCTGGCTCGTTTTTTCTTGGGCTCCTCTGTTTCCAGAGCAAGAATGATTGTTATACATGCAGCTTCACTCATGTTGTTGTCTTGCTGCACCACCGAGACTAACTGAAGATTGTGCAATCTCCTTACAAGTGTATGGGAAACAACAACGCTTGCACAATCACAATGATTCTCAATCATGATTGACCGTCTATGGGGGCCTTCACACATTAACCTCAACCCTCCAACTTTTTTCCTTTTGACCATCTTCCTTACCAAACAGTTTGTTTACACTTACATTGTTCAACAAAGAGCTGTTCCTCAGGTATTGAGGGGCGTCCCTTGCCGACATTTTAGTGCTGATTTCGAAAATAATACTGAAAATTTCTATAACCCACAGTTTTTATATATATAATATATATATATATATATATATATATATATATATATATATACATGAGTGTGTACGGGGCTCCAATAAATCTTAGCCCCCCCGCCCACGGCCTAAACCATTAGAGGTACAGTAAAACTAAACATACCTTACAAAAGAGAATTTAATCCTGCATTTAATGAGAAACAATTAAAACTTGGTGTTCCCGCCATTGGCTTCCAAGACAGCCTGAATTCGCTTTGGGTAGCTTGCCAAAAGTGACGTGAATAGATCTTGATCGTTACGCAAATTTGCTAAAACAGTTTCAATGTGTCGTCATTGTATCCTTCGAAAATCGATTTGCTGCAGGTTCTTGAAACAAGAGACATTCAACCTTGTCCTTTATAACTGATCCAATGTGTTCACAGACGTTCAGGTCAGGAGAATTTCCTGGCCATTCTTCATTTCCAAAGAAATCGATCTCATGGATCCGCAACAACTGTTGAGTGGCTAATGCCTTAAAGCAGGGGGCCTTATCTTGCAGAAGTGTGACCTGATCGACATCCATAACATTGTTTGGGTTTCTTAGAAAAGGAATGACATGCTGGGATAGAATAATATTACGAAAATACTGTCCATCCCATCTTTGACCATTTGGCTTCAGCACCCACATGAGCTTCTTTGCAGTGAACAAAACAAACACACCAACACAGTCTGGACTTTTTAATAATTCGCGATAATGTTCATTGTCATCGATTTCATCTGGTGTTGTGGCCCACACTCGATCATTTTGGTAGTTAGGCCGACGTGTTACGTAAACAAAAAATTCATCGGAGACAGCTAAATGCATGAAATCATCCACATCCCAATCTTCAAGATAATGGGCAAACCACATTCTGTCATCGATGTTAAGTTGAGTTTTTCTTGGCTTTGGAAGTTCATGCCAAGGCTTTAAACCTTGCCTATGACGGTACAGTCGAATGATCTCACCACTAACGATCTTTCCTCTCAACACTTCGATCTCTCTAGAAAGTTTAGCACAGCTGTGTTTCTGCTTACGCGTATCGCTTATAATGATGTCCTTTGTTTCCTGAGAAAGTGGCAAATTTGGGCGCCCAGATTTGGTTGTATCCATTTCACATTCATCCAAAGTTTTATTCCAATTTCTTTTGACGAAGTCCTCACTTCTTCGCAACTTTTTGGCAACCCATGAACGTGTTATAAAGGTGGCTCCAGCATCACGAGCTTCCCGAAATGTTATTGCTCGTATGCGATCTAGCATACGTTGCCTTTCCGAATCACTAATTAATTGAGAAGCCATTATATTATCACTTTATCAGCTAGAGTAATTTTAATACCTGCAATAAATAAAGAATTTTATATATTTTTTTAATCACTAAAAACTATTTCGATATAAGTAAACATGTAAGCTGCAAATGGGGGCTAAGGTTTTTTGGAACCCTTATATGTATATATATTATATATATATATATATATATATATATATATATATATATATATATATATTCGTCAGCTATTTATTTATTATCCCGCACGACTACTTCCATTCCCGTGTTTCAAGCTCTAACCCCGCTCCCATTTACTGAGCACTATCTTTGGCCTCAATACCTCCCGAAAAGTGTAGTTCTAATGCTGCCAATTATACTTATATATTCCTTTTTTTCAAACAAAATTCAAATTCAATTTGTTCAAAAGTTGTGGGTGATGGAAACATTTTGTATCCATATTCATATTCTGCGTGCAAAATCTACCAGAATCACCCTATTTTACTTAAGGAAGAGAAAAAAGTTATAATTTGTTGTCCAGTGTTATCAGCCATTGTTTACACAGCTGTGATTAAAATTTTGCTCCACTACTTTTCCTCTCTTTTACCTTATTCCCCTTTATTTCCCTCTTCCCTCTATCCTCTCACTTCCACTTCTCAGTTCCAGCAGGCTCCCCTCTCTTCCCTCTTAACAATGGCACTCCCCCTCCCCTCTTTCCCCTCGTTTCCATGGCAACCACTCTGCATTTTTGCCCACATACTTCTTGTGTAAACAAGACTCCTTTGTTATTATAGACCAATGGTGTCCAACCATTTTTCATGAAGGGCCATATTTCAATTAAATACCTACACCGAGGGCCAGTGTGCAAATTTTAGATAAAATTGTATTTTAAAAATAAGACTCCTTTGTTATTATAGACCAATGGTGTCCACCCATTTTTTATGAAGGGCCATATTTCAATTAAATACCTACATCGAGGGCCAGTGTGCAAATTTTAGATAAAATTGTATTTTAAAATTAAATTTTATTGAAATAAAATATGACATTAGATAATGAATTTTCAGTAGCCGCCAGCAGGGCCTGATACAAATCTTTAACGGGCCTGACACTGGCACGCGGGCCGTAAGTTCGATAGGCCTCTTCTACACCATGTTGCGATGTGGCGTTCGAGACGTTCAAAACATAATTTCCAAATTTTAGCTAAGGCAAGTAGTGAAACGGACTTGAATATAATGGAATCCATTTGTATTTAAAAGCTTAAGCCAAATCTCAGTGACAACAAATCCCCCCACTCTCAAACTATTTTGGAAATCAGGTTATTTTTATAGTCTATTTAGGGATAGTCTTTCATTATTAGTCTATCTTTGTTTATTATTTAGTGTTTTTATGTTTTATTTTTGTAAATTGTTTAATTTGTGTTTAAATTTTTTTCAATTTTAAATTTCATTCTACCGATACTAATAATGGGATACTTTCTTGAAACGCTTACTACCAAATCGCGATTTAGAGCATCGTTATGGCTATTACCGATATATATATATATATTATATATATATATACACACACGATGAAGGTAAAAACGTAGAATACAGAAAGCATGTGACAACGTTTCGGGTTACCTCACCGATCATCAGGCTTATAAAAAAACAACAACTAAAATTAATAAATAACACAAAACATAAGAAGCAAATGAAAATTGGTAAAACCTAAGTTAACCAAAATGAAAAATTATAAGTTTAAAAAAAAGCATGCCCTAAGAACAAAATAAAGGGGTGGGAAAAAGCAATTAAACATATAATGTTACATTAAAATTAGCTATAAATGGTAAAAACCTAAACTAACACCATCATAAAAAAATAAAAAATAAAAGAAAAATCGGTATAAAATAAAATCAAAGAAAAAATCAGTAAAAGGCAAAAATCAGTTAAATTAACTAAAAACACAGAAACGTACCTGTAGTATTATGACCGTAAAATGCTCGAGTGTATATGGAATTGCAATGGTGATCAATTGTTGTAAAAAAGGGGGATGGGGTTGGCACCTAGGGTGGAAACCCCCCAAAAAGAGGGTATAAAACAAGGGGGAGGGTGGAGTGGGGTTTTACTCTCACCAAACCTAACCTAAGAGAGAGGAAGAGGAGAGGAGATAGAGCATCTTTCCGCTGCAAATCCCAGGCACAAAATGAACGCTCTTGACCTCCACAGTTAGCTTAGAAGTCTTGAACAGCCATTTGGCTTAGAAGGCTTAATCTGGCTTAGAAGGCGTAAAGGGCTTGTTTAGAAAGGAGTATATATATATATATATATATATATATATATATATATATATATATATAATAACTTTTGTAGTGCCAGATTGCGCTATTTATTTAATTAGTGTATATATTAATGGAGATGTTCTTGACAGCATCAGTTGGCTTAGAAGGCGTAACCAGCCATTTGGCGTAGTGTATATATATATATATATATATATATATATATATATATATATATATATATGAGGGGTCCCGCGTCTTAAGGTACTTAAGCGCCAAAATTAAAATTCGCCAGAAATTGCCTCCAAAGTTCAGCAATATTCTGGCAATAGTATTAATTGAGCTAGAACGTTCATTTTTTGCTAAATTAGAGTGCTAAGTATGCTAATAAAGATGTTGATGAGTTTTTGGAATAGATTTTCATATTTTATATTTTTTTATATATTTTTTTAAATTTTTTGATTTTCTTATTATGCCGAACTTTGGGTGAACTTTTGGCTGGCGATAGAGGTGCGAAAAGTAGTTCCCTTCATAAGGTTTTCAACCATACTTCTAGTGTTGTAAGGTCATTATAACCCAAACCACGCGATAGAGGAAGGGTGAAAATAGTGATATCCATCAAAAACACGTTTTCGCCTGTGGTGGCGCTTAGGTACCTTAAGACGCGCGACCCCTCATATATTGAAGCATACATTCATCGTTTAATATCGTTTTTACACACACACACACACACACACACACAAAAACACACATATATATATATATATATATATATATATATATATATATATATATATCTCGGAACGCACTTGTTTCGATCTTTTTTGAATAATAAAACTCAACTATATTACTCTGTTTATTTAGTTGAACATACATGGAATATATAGGAAATAAATATGCAGTCAAAAATAGTTCAGAAGAATTCTATACAGCAAAAAATACACACTTTAAACGAAGGATATATATATATATATATATATAATATATATATATATATATATATATATATATATACATTCTTAAATAATATTAGAACAGTAGTAATCTATATACACATTTAATATATGTACGCACATCTACACACATATATAAGCATCAAAACTAATAATAGTGCAGGAGAAATCTTTATACACATTTAATATGCGTATGAGCAAATACACACTTATATATAAACTTCAAAATAATAGTGCAGAAGAATTCCAATACATACCTTTAGTTAGCTTCCGCCCGAATTGTTCATTCTGAGGAAGGTCAAGCTTTTCACTCCACCTTAGACCTACAGTTTAACGTGGAATCCAAACCACGCCCCACCAGCAGCCAGCGTCTTAACCACTAGGCCACCCAGGGTACCCATTTATCTTCCAACTACATTCTTTATTGTGTGGAAGGATAAATAGCTGGGTTTTGCTGCGCGCCGGCTGCCGTCATCGGGTTGCGGTCCCGGGGCCGATGGATTCGTAGTCAGCGACGCTAACCACTACACTACCGAGGCAATATATATACATAGGCATTCACGATTTGCGAGGGTGCCCTCTCAGGGCATTGGTTTCTGCCCTATGTAGGAGAATTTCGACTTATGACTGATCGAGGCCCGTGGTGTAATGGATAGCGCATCTGACCGGCAATCGGAAGATCCTGGGTTCGATTCCCGGGCGGTTCACCTCATTTTTCATTTGTTCGTTATTTCTCTTCCTCGTGTGCAGAACGCTCCTCTATACTTACGTCGTTTCTATACATTAATATACTGCGTGGTCGTTGCAGTTAAATGTACATTTTCACGATTTGCGAGGGTGCCCTCTCAGGGCATTGGTTTCTGCCCTATGTAGGAGAATTTCGACTTATGACTGATCGAGGCCCGTGGTGTAATGGATAGCGCATCTGACCGGCAATCGGAAGATCCTGGGTTCGATTCCCGGGCGGTTCACCTCATTTTTCATTTGTTCGTTATTTCTCTTACTCGTGTGCAGAACGCTCCTCTATACTTACGTCGTTTCTATACATAGGCAGTATATATACAATATATATACACACACACACATCAAAATACACGCGATATATGCTCTACTGAGCTTAATTAAAATAACAAACTCGCATGTGATCGAGTCTACAGTTACATCCTCGTTGCTTTGTACTATGCAATAAATACGATTTAACATTATTTCACCACTCCAAGTACGCGGGTGGTTATACTCAATGTAAAGGGCCTTCAATTTGTTTAACACTATTTTTGTGCACACTTTACAATTGGCTAGCAAATTATCACTCTCTTTAAGCACGGATAGAATACAATCAAAAGCACGAACAACGAGTGCATCGTTTGCCACATCATTATTAAATTCAAGTTTATAAACACTCCTTTCCAAACGAGGGTTTATTCTTTTCAATCCGAGCTTTTCAACCGTGAACTCTTCTTCACAACGCATATCGGCAGTTAAAATAATCTTCTAAGTCGTGGCGGCAGCTGCTCGTTATATATAAAGAGATAGCTCTTTAGGGTGAATAGTTTAGGTGAGCTCAGCCCTGTACCGCTCAAGTCATTTGTACTAAACTTCAAGATATTTCGAAAAGTCTATAACTTTTAAATACGCATCCAGTTCCAAGCCATTCTCGCCTTGTTCAGTCCTACACTCGGTAAACCCGTCGAGCAGAGCGGTGTATGCATATTCAAGAACCGTGTCAAAATAAAGCATTTCGGTTACACGTAGGTCTAATACAGGTTTTAGCTTGCGGAAACCGACGATTTCAAACATTCTGTCGTGGGTGAAACGGTTTCGCGTGGGGACAAGAATGTTATTATCAGACGCATTCTTCCACATCAACCACATATCAATGCATCGCTAGTCGCGAATTATACACAACGTACAAATAATGGCATATGGGGGTGCATCACTAATCTGCTCTCTTCTTGTGCCTAAACCTGCAGTTATTTTATAACGATCCTCGCCCCACTTCTCAACTATCACGAAGGTTCTATTCATCTCCTCAACACTTAAATAAATAAAATTCCGTTTACCAGAGTTTGTTTGTCTACAACTAGTTTCAATTACTTAGTTAACAGCGCCGGTTTTACGCCTGAACACACACACTGACTTCGTCACGGACACATTATATACGGCAATGAGGATACTGCTCAACGGGAGCTCCATCGTTTTCTATTGTTAGGAGTGTCCGTCCAGTCGGGTCAAGCTCTGAGGTGACTATGAGCTTTGGTGCGCTCTTTGGCTCGGCTAGAGGTGTCGGGAGATGCGTCACATGGGCGAGTCATACCAAGCGTTGGTGATTCGTGCACGGGCTTGCCCCAGTATGAGAGTCATGTGAATACTTGCATCCCATTATGTCAAGCAATCAGAATTTTTCTGATATTTGAAGTAATAACGGCTTCAATGTTTTATCGAAACATACAGCTTCGTTCAGGGCTATTCAACATTGTATTTTGTCGAACTACGCACATTTTATTAAAACTCAGGCGGTCTATTTTAAACATGTGTCCATATCTGTCCTTTTGCTTAGCAAGCGATACTCATCCTTAAACTCTATCAAAAACTCACACAGGCATTTAGCCACAACCTCACTGCGAACATCATCATGATATATATGAACGTAATGATAAAAATATTTTAGCCTGTCCATGATAACAAGATTTACATTCTCAGACGCAGGAAATGTGTAATCGGTGTGGTGTAACATGACATAATTCTGCTTGTCACACCATTCGTCTCCAAGACTCACTACCCATACCCGATGCTTCTCTTCTGCACGTGATGCTTCTTTTACTTCGTGCGCCTTTAAGCAGTTTAGTCGTATGAAGTAGTCCTACGTAGTGATGTGAGTCGTTTTTTATTGTGTCGTTTTTTTTGTTTTTTTTGTCGTTTTTTTGTTTAAAACGAAGGTAGTCTGTTTTTTTTGTTTTTTTTGTTTTTTATTGTTTTAAACTTATTCCATATTTTTTTTCCTTTAATCTAATAAGTATATTAGTATTACCTATAATTTACTATACTACCATGCTTATACGGTTATACCTAGTATATATATATAGTCATTTTTTAGAAAAATTGAATCACGCAAAAAGTATATAATAAGAAAAAACAAACCCTCATTTTTTATATGTATATATATTTTTTAACTAGAACATAACATTCTTCCTCGTTTCAAACAATATACATAATTGTGATTGGCAAGAGTACCAGTATATATATTCCAGATAGAAAAGGAAAATATTCACCTTTTTTTGAACCTTTTTGTTAACCTACATTTCCATGGAAGAATCATCACTAGATTGGGTAGAGCATATATGCTAGTTTCAATATCACAGGTACTGGTATATATCCATAATACTGGTATAAAACAATAGATATAATTGTGATTGGCAAGAATACCAGTATATATATATATATATATATATATATATGTGTGTGTATATACAGTATATATATATATATATATGTGTGTGTATATAATATATATATATGTGTATAATAATTATATATATATATATATATATGTGTGTGTATATATATATATATATATATGTGTGTGTATATATATATATATATATATATGTGTGTGTGATATATATATATATATATATATATATATATATATATATTCCAAATAGAAAAATAAAAAAAATATAAATATTCATCTCTTTCTTTAACCTTTGTGTTAACCTAATGCTGTTTAACTTTCATTATCTGATTCTATTTCCATTGAAGAATCATTATCACTAGATTGATTAAAGCAAATAGTTTCAATATCACAGGTACTGGTATTTATTGCAGATTTGGATGTTGACGAAGCCAATGTAGCACCATGTTTTACTTCACTTTCTTGGAATTTTGCATTTTGGGATATAAATACTAGCTTTGCTGCTCTGTCTGTGCTTAATTGGTTTCTTTTGGCTGTATGGATATTACTGTATGTGCTAAATGATCTCGGAGGTAATGAAAGGGCGAAATAGAGGTGTATGAGTTTGTGTAGGTATATATGTGAGTATGCATGCGTATGTATCTGGACTTCTGGATGTATGCATGTGTATGGGGTATACAATAGATATAAATGTGTATATAAGTATTTATGTATATATTGGTATATATGTATATGGGTGTATGTGTATGTATATATATATGGATGGTCTCGTGGGGGGGGGGAATATGTCATCGCGGGTCTAAAGGATAGTTAAGTGGGAGATTCAAAATCCGAGGCATGGATGGGAGAGTCCTGGGAAGGTTGGACAATGGGCAGTCAGCTCCCAGCCAGTGTTCTCGCAAGTTTAATGGATCTCAAGATACAAGACTTTCAGTGCAAGAAAGAGGCCAGTTTTTTCTGTAAATAGGCTGAAAAGGACATTCTATACTGGTACCATATGGCCTATTTTATTATTTATTTATTTATTTTTATAATATATATCATTGCAAAAGTATACCTTATAATTAAATTGGCAATATCTATATTAATTATTAAAAAAAAAAAAAAAAAAAAAAAAACGACAAAAAAAAAAAAAAAAAACAAAAAAAAAAAAAAAAAACGGTTTTTTTACATCACTAGTCCTACGTAATTTAAAGTGTCGCTAGTGAGGAAAGTGTAAGGGAAATATCCCTTTGAGACTTCGGTGGCTACCCCCATCAACTTGGGCAGCTTGGCTAAGGTACAAGGTGTGAACAATAAAGTGTCTTTAAACTGAACCTCACCTCTTATTTGCATCTGTATAGGTTTGTTTCCTCTTTTCAAGGGATCGCCTGTAAATATCTCCGATGACTCGTGTTCAAGCAGTTCCTTATAAAGGAATTGTGTTGCAAATTTTGCGCCGTTATGGACAAGAAAATACATAGTAATTTTTTTGAATTTGTCCGCTAAATTGACAATATAGGACACAAAGAGTTTCAAGGGGTTGTAGTGTGCGATCGTTTTAAAAACGTTTGTTCGTTTGCCACATTTGTGACACTCATCACACTCGACTTCCATGCACTCATCGCAGATAGTCTGGCTTACAAGTAGATGTGAGACAACCTCTTTGGTTTCAGCAACCGTATATGTTTAGGCTTAGCATCTTTCAAGTAGCATACATGCTTTATACCATCTGCCTTATTTTTCTCGTGGAATGTAGAACAGTGAATTTCATCGCATTTATACGTGAATTTCTCCCAATTATTCATCATACGAAACATACCACATTCACGGATTCTCATTTTCCTGCAAGTGCCAATTGACTTATGGAGCTCAAAGCAGTTATTATTGAAAATGTGCGTCTACACATATTACAGTCCCTCTTCTCAGCTTCAACTACACGACTTTCACATTTGGAACTTTTACACTGCTCACATACCTTACAATGTTTCATTATATCGTCCGCAAACTAGAGGCATCCCTTACACAAATCATGAAGCCTTCCATATTTTCAACTTTTATCATAATTCGCGTATAGGAATCTTATATTACGGATGGGTAGATACGTTGTCTCTGACAGCCCTGAAGTAAGTAAGGGTCTTGTATGGTGTCTCACACAGCTTTTAAAAACATACACAGTCCTACGACGATCATGCATTCCAAATACAATTATACGAACATTCATTTCCTGTTTTACACTTCTCAGCTCTTTAGGACCCATATCACAGTCAAAGTCACGCTTGCAATCTGCTGCCAGTTTACGAGCATGCTGCACAAACGTCGGCAGCCAAATTTTTCTGGTCCCCGTATTTAGCACAGTAAATATATGAGACTACTGCTAGAAAGCCGCAACCACGCACGGTTTTTATATGCCGTCCGTAAATAGCCTGAGAATTGAAGTTAAGAGTATAAGGTGTGGCCGTATGTCCCGCAACACGGAATACCCGGTCAATATCTATCGCGAAGCTGTCCATGTTGAAGGTTGTACTACTTTGAGAGGCTTGCATTATACGGCCCATAATACTGTATATTGTATATCTACAACAGCCAAGCGTTTGTTATTTGACCCGAACCCGACGGCCAGCCGCGTTCTGACTTCACGTCCGTCACTGTTCTGAAGGGCAAACTCCACAATACGGTCAACTACGCGCCGAAATCCGTGTTCAACACCGTTGCTGTACAATGTACCCATTTCTAGTCAGGGCTAGGGTGGGGGTAGCGGTGCGCACCAGCTCGAATGTTATACTACTCTCCACAGAACAAGAAGCTGTTGCTGTCCAGGGTACGACCGGAATTGAACAAGAATAAGAGGGCACATTTTTATTTGTGGAAGGAACTGATGTAGGGGTTGTGTCGTAAGACGTAGAGAGCTGTGACTCTATTACTAGGGGTCTAACAACCGACTCACTCTTGGCACGCTTTATACCAAATTTGGAAAGCGTGGACAGCGAATCATCATCAACTTCATCATGCCCCCACTTTTTCCTCGAATTTTCGCGGAAGGGTGCTACAGTTGACGTTGCTAGGGGTTCGTTAGCGGGGGTGGAGTCTGTAGCTCCAACTACACTGTCATCGGAATCCTCTGTAATATCGATAATAGGAACATGTTGCTGTACCTCATCATCATTCACGGTTCTGGGAAAGAAGCAGAAAGACAAAACTGTAGAATATAAGGAACATCACTTAAAGTCTTATTATATTTTGTAAATGTTCCACTTAGGAGTGTGACGTGTTAGAGATGGATTCTGTAGAAAAATTCAGGTTCACGAGTCCGTGGTAAAATTGTGTTTATGCTTAAACTCATTAAAAATAAGGGAGAGATGTTCTCAAAATTTGTGCATAAAGTCATATGGTGCTATTCGACATACCAGTCAGTATATAACGAGTACCAAGATGATATTTTGTTACACAAAGGTGTATATGATGTTAATTCTTTAAAGGGAAATCTGAACAGGTTAAAAGACTTGGAATAGGCCTCGCATGTGCCACAACTGAACACGCCATCACCCCCCGCGGTAAGATCTCTGGAAAGGAGAAAGAAGAGACCAAACAATAACGGTCAACCCTCTCCGTTCGCCTCTAAAATACGCAAATGGCTAACATATTAAGAAAACGTTATTATGACATTTCTAGCCCAACTTCCTACGGCGGCCCTGATAGGCTGTACAGAGGAGTTTATAATGAGGGAATAGGGAAAAAAGATGTTGAGAGGTTTTTGCGGGAGCAGAATGCTAATATACTTTATAAGCCGGTGAGAAAAAGTTTTAAAACAGCCAAGACAACAGCAGCATCGATTCATTCTATTTGGCAAGTGGGTTTCACAGACATGCAGAGATATTCTGTGTATAATGATGGCTACCGCTACATCCTATTCATAATAGATGTATTCTCTAGATATTTGTGGTTAATTCCCCTGAAAAACAAATCGCCTGAAACAGTTGCTGGAGCCACCAAAACGCTGATGTTGAAAGAAAACAGGATTCCTGGCTATTTTTGTATGTTGACAGCGTTTAATATCAGTTACTTCACTAGTAATTCTATACATAAGGCCACATTAGCTGAAAGAGTTCAACGTACCATAAAAGAACGCATGCATCGCTATTTCACACGTCAGAACACATGCAGATATATAGACATTCTGGATTCACTGGTCTTATCCTACAACCGTTCACACCACCGTGCAATTGGGACAACACCAAACGAAATTTTAGAAAGAGGTACGCACACAGAGCGTGAACTGAGAAGAGATATTCGTAGAGCGCCACCACACTCTCCACGTTTCAAAATCAATGATTACTTAAGGCTGTCGCGTTCAGGTAATAAATTCGTGAAGGGATTTGAACAAGGATGGACACGTGAGATTTTTAAAGTTAAGGATATGAGACCTAACGACGATATAATGCTGTATTACGTTGAAGATATGAATGGGAAAGAAATTGCAGGAGGCCTTTACGGCGAGGAGCAGCAGAAAGCGACATTTAATTTAGGAAAAAACGTGTTCAAAATTGAAAAACTTTATGTAGCAAAGGTTCAAGAAAGAGAAAAATGTACCTGGTGAAATGGCTAGGGTACCCAGAAAGCTTCAACACCTCTATAAAAGCTGATGCAATAATGAAGCTTAAACAGTAGACAACATGGCGCCTAACCACTTCTATGTCACACTCTAGTCCTCTTCTCTGTCTGTACATCCTGGCAACACTCTAGCCAAGTTTGTAACAGAATTCCACAGTCCCATCGAATTGGATCGTGAATCGTATGAGGTTGGAATATGCGAGATTCAAATGTCTACCCGGAGTGGGGAGGCACAGTATTAGACTACAGTAGTAACACTAGGCCCGGGTCATTATGGTGCAGCCAAGGATGCTGTGAGAGACTTAAACGGTAGTTTGAAAAGCTCAAATCTTACGGATGATTTAGTATACGAAATCGTAAACAAAGATACCCCTGCACATACTCTGACCCTAAAATCAGATGCTAACAGAAGTATTAAAGACAAAGGACTGTTCAAAATTATAACCAAGGGCCAATATGGAGCAGCCCTCCAAAGAGATACCTTTCACGAAACACAACATAACTTGTGCAGTCTATTGTATCAGCTGAAATTGGGAAATTGAACGATGGCTATCCACCCCCAGACATATGATATATATACAGCAATATCGTGGAGCATCAGTTTGTTCAGGATACCCAGTCGCGCCTTCTGCGTATCGCTCACATTCCCAATCATAGAGGAAGGAGCTTGAGCATTACATATGACAAGCACCCTTATGTGAATGTCGCAACTAATCTATGAACCAATATCTCAATATATATAAGAACGATTGGGGGCAAAATTTTCCATTCGGCGACGGGAGCTTAACAGTGAAGCTCCATTTTCGTCGCACTTTGATATAATGACCCGAAGGCCTTTCACAGTCTATCGAGGGGTGAGATACCAGCGGGAGAGTGGGCTTGGGTGCATTTTTTCAACCATACTGCGTACGGCTATCCTCTTGCTGAAGAGTGGTGCCAGATATCTCGGCCGGAAGGCGTTACAATCAGGTCTTAACACAGTAGAAGACATAATGGTGGGGACTAAGCCTAAAGAAGCTCTAAAAAAGCACTTAAAGCGTACACGGGACGAAATCATCAAAGATGCAAAGAGAAAAATAAGTGGTGGTGGGAAGAAGATGCCTGTACCGAAGAAGAAGAAGAAGGGGTTACCAACACGTGGCGTTAAACGTAAAAGGACATCAAAGAGGAAGAGAAAGAAGTGTTCTGAGCAACTGAAACCTATGGTTGACCATTTTTTAACTGATATAAGCTAAGAACATTGCTCTCATGAATCATAGACTGTTTACTACTTGCCGAGTGAGGTGCCACTATTTCTGACTCGTCATGGCCCGTTTCATCCACCCGTATAGTTCATAATGTTGTAAATCGGAGCTGTCCCTCTTTGATATGCCACCAACACAAGTTTCTATAGAGCATATTGACTTTATTACAATTAATCCGTTAAACACTATTAGCTCCACGAGTGCCCCTATAGAATTCGTGATCCCCAGCTCAGGCCCTTACGTCTTTGATCCAAGCTCTGTGCACATGTACGCTAAACTACGTATAGCACATTCAGATGGAACGAATTGCGAAGACAAATACGTTATATTTCCAGAAACAAACTTTCTACACTCCATATTCAGTCAGTGTGACGTGTATTTAAATCAGGTCAACATCTTGGCGGAAACGGGTTACTATCACCTACGAGCCTATCTGGAAAATGTCCTCAACTTTTCAAAAGAAGCAAGGGATACATTTTTAAATGCCGAAGGATATTATCAAGCTAAAGATGAAAGCAGTATAAAGGACAAATTAAAAATTCTAAAAAGAAGATATATGAATGCTTCGAACGCCTGCATACAGACCTCACATTGCAGGAGAAGCTGCTTGTGAATGGGGTCGATATGAAAATAAAGCTCACTCGTACGAATCTTGAGATCTGTTTAAATCTGGTGGCTGACCAAGAAGAGAGCGCAAAGCCCGTGGTGATTCATTTTATGGAAACATATCTTCGCGTGCGCCGAGTGAAATTAAGCTCTGCTAAACAACTCGAAATTGAAAAAAATTTACTACGTGCCACAGTAAAATCCACAACTAACAGAATACAGATCAAATTATACACATACACGGTGCCAGCAGGGTTGGCATCGAACCAGATAGAAAACGTCGCCCTTGGATCTCTACTTAAAAGTTATTAATTAGAATGCAGGAACACGTTTATTTGAATGGAAAATATAAAAAGAACGCATTTAATTTCGAAAATTTCGGCCTTAAAAATATAACCCTATGCGTCAATGGAGTCGCCTTAGGGGGAACATTAGAAACTGATTATTCAACAGAAGCCGTGTTCCCGCTTTCCTCGAGAACTTATAGTAATCTTGAAAATATTGCCGGTACTTGCAACGAGCTAGGAATCGGCGTAACACAGAGGGAATTCATCAAGTAATTTAACCTTTACCCGTTTGACATCACCTCGAGACGCGCCTATTTGTGTACCAGTATACCTCGAATCACAAGCCCTAATAGAGATCGACAGGTTTAGAGGCATAGTCACAGACTTTTAAAATGGATGCGAATACACTCCAGAGAGTAATGAATAGTGTCTGAATCACAGGTTCCAAATTTATCGGTGTGTTTGCGAAGAACAAAACGCTGAAGCTTCCAGCCACGAGACACTGTGGCGCAATTATTCTATGATAAATATGGATGTTAGCGGAGGTGAAGGAATTCATTGGATAGCCGTCTATTTTAAAAATAGGGAGCGAATGTACTATTTTAATTCACTGGAGGTTCATCCTTGGAATGAAGCTGTTATTGTAAAATTTCTCGAGCAATTGCACATCCTTCAAATTGTCTTGATTCCTTACCAATTACAGGGGCACTATGGCAATACTTGCGGGATGTACTGCCTTTCATTTCTCTTGCCTGTGGCCCGTGGGAACGAATTTACAATATTTTAAAAATTATTTGATTTGTTCGACACTGAACGAAATGATGTTCTGGTATGCAGCCACATAAAAAATCGGTTCCCTTTTGTACGCACTCGATGTATTGTGTGAAGTTTTATGGGTGTATACACCTTTGGTTTGCTTCCACCCGAATTGTTCATTCTGACGAAGGTCAAGCTTTTCACTCCACCTTAGACCTACAGTTTAACGTGGAATCCGAACCAGCCCCACCAGCATCCCAGCGTCTTAACCACTAGGCTACCCAGGGTACCCATTTATCTACCGACCACTTTCTTTATTGTGTGGAAGGCTAAACAGCTGGGTTTTGCTGAGCGCTAACCACTACACCACCGAGTCATATGTATGTACGTATATATATATATATATATATATATATATATATATATATATAACTGTAATTTAACTAATTGCAACAATATTGTGTAAAATATAAAATGACTCCAATAATATTAGTTTGTGTAGCGTTTAAGAACGAGTCTTATGCTTTGTAGTTTATTTAAAATATAATGGATGCTGATTCTGTAACTATTTTAAGTTGGATATAAATATATAATGTATAAAAACAATTGATGCCAATGTCACTCATTTATGTGTGAGAAACATTGAAGGTCATATTACGTAAAATTGTGTTGTATACAGTAAAAGCTATTATGTACTATTTATAAAACATTCCTCTTGGCTCTATCATTTAATAAATTGTTGAAGATACATGGCTTGTTCTTCCCCGTTACACACACAAAAAAATTGAAAAAACTCACATAACTTCGTCGATGATACACCAATCACTGGGCTGAGTGTGCAGTAAAACTTGTACCTCCGTGTCCAAATCCTCGTCCACGATTTGAGTTTCTTTAAAATTATTACGAAAAGTTTCTATAACACGATCAAGTTCCGCATCGGTCCTTTAAGGAGAGAGGACATGGCTGTAGACGGAAATTTTAAAATTATTTTTGCCCAGTTCATACATTTTTCTGAAGAAAGTCTGCAGGCCTATGAATTATTATATAATTAATACGTAAAAGTAGATATTTCAATTCCCTTTAAGAGAAAATACCGAATAACTTTGCACTTTAAATGAGACTGCGGCGCACTTATTCTAAATACGATTGTTAGTGGTGGAGAGGGGTATCACTGGATATCTGCTTATTTTAAAAATGGTGACCGCTGGCATTTGTGCTGTGCTAGGGTACCCGTGCAAATAACAAACAGTAAGCAATTATCCTAAACGGGTCATTCGCATATACACTGATATATTCTTTGTATGGTAAAAGCTGCATAAAAGAGATCTAAGGGAAAATATTGAATGCTTGGTTAGACTATTGAATGCCCGGATAGGTTAACTGATTGCACAGTTAGCTCATTTATAAGCGTTTGACGAAGGGCTAGGTTAAACCAACGATAAAATCCCTCCCTTTAAAGTTTGCAGTAAATCATTCTTGGTTCGAGTCAAAATATGGTTAAATTATGGATCTTTATAAAATTAATTAACACTTGCAAAGGATTCTTGATTAGTATAATATAGGACTGTATTAATCACTGATCTGATTGAATCATGATATATATATATATATATATATATATACGTATATTAACCCCCTCTTGTATGGCCTGGGTTGGTTCGAAGTCGACGGGGGTTTTGGTTAGGTTGCAGCAACGGATTTGTTACTTGCAGTAGTTTCGTCTATACTACTATCCGAGTTCTTCTATAGTGGCTCAGAGGATTCTGGGAAACCTTACTAAATTATCTGACGGTTCCCCGAGTCTTCTTATAACGTATCGGGAAATTAGTTTTCTCTATTTAAGACTAAGTTCTCTGAAGAGAGCACTGCTAGAAGGAGAAGATAAAAACTTTTCCTTACTGCAATTTACTGCTAAAATGTACAGGTAATGCTCAGCCTTTGGGTCTAATTCTAAAGTTACAGGGGGAGAGGTTCGACCTCTTTCGACCATGGCTCAGGCCAGAATTTAAAAGGGAGGAGGCCCTCGGCCTCCTCGAGGAGGGCTCCAACCTCCTCGCTGAAGGGCTGCTAAAACAGGAGTGATTGAATTTACAATACAAGAATTAAATAAGAAAAAAATTTGGGGAGTGCAGTTGAATGTTAAGTTCCTCCCTTTAACTGGATAGCTAAACATTTCTTGGACGTTAAGCATAATTTAAACACACATCAGAATTTGGAAAGATTCCAAAATAAAACGAAAAAATAAATAACAAAAAATAATAATAATATAGCCGAGTATACATTCCTAAATGGCGACATAATGTCGGAGTAGTCCATTGAGTACAATCCCAAGTACATCACTGAGTACATTGTAATTTTGGTTTATTACAAATGTGATTATAATTACCAATTAATTCACATTCGCTTATTATCGTTAATTACAGTTTCATTAAAGTACATTAATTACATTATATTAAATTATTACATTTAATTACAATTTTAGCAAATTGTTAATTGACATATCTAATACTGAAGTAATCTAAATAGGTGATACAATTTATATAATGAAGAAGAGTTAACCGTTGTTCTATAATTTAAAGGGGATTAAC